>SNQJ01S0174757.1:0-19551 GCA_010110895.2 Picea sitchensis | reverse complement strand
GGAACTTGTGGAATCTTTATCCATGTACTTATTGTTATTCACCTAAGCATTGTGTTGCCAAGTGTTGGAAGAGAAAAACTTTGTATAGGAAACCTATGTCAACCAGGAAGGAAACATGACATAAAGGCTCAAGTCCACAATGGAAGAAAGAGAAGAGTAAACAGGTCTGGATGCCAAAAACTCATTGCACGTTTTGCAACAAGAGTGGACATAAAAAGGCTAGTTGTTGAAAGCTTAATCCGGAGCTTCGTCCAAGGAAGGAAAAAAGGATTTTGCATGTACTCACGAAGGAGGAAGGATTACCAGTGAAGCAAGAGGAACATCGTGAAGGAAAGAAATTAGTCACTTGGTTCTGCCAAAAGTGGATGTCTCAACTTCATTGTATTTTGCTTCCATTACTGTAATCATTTTAGTTCGGAGACAAAGAGAAATCCGGGTGGCCTATCCCGTGCTTGTTGTGTGTTCAGTAACCTTTTGGGGACCAAAAGGTCTTATTGTGGGGAGGTGTGATCCGAAATCGGATCCAGGAGCCTGACAGGGCTTGAAAAATGCTCAAAAATGAAAGTGCTCAGAATCCGACGAAACCAACGCCATTGCGTCCGTCTCGTCTTCCCGATTCCGGTGATATATTTACTTTGTCAAACAGGCTCCGTATGCGAAAGTTATCGCGTTCTGATCGGAAGCCCAAATAGGTAAAAAGTCAAAGGTCAACTGGTCAAAAAGTCAACGCTGATGACATCAGCATGCTGACTGTGTAGGAGATGACGTGGCAGAATCCGTACGGTGACGTGGCAAAAGTTATGTGGTAGTTTGATTGGCTGGTAGTTGGCGAATCATTTGCTGACACGTCGCGTTTAATTGGCAAGTGATTGGGTGCCACGTGGCACCCCTTAATTGGCTGTTGGTGTTTGGTTTGTTTATTAAAATTTTATGGAGGCCGTGGGGTTCGACCCCTGGACCTCCCCAACCAGCGACGCCTTTATAAAGTTCGTCGACCACTATGCCACATGATGTTTCTTGTCATACATATGCGTTTTAATTTATTTAAATTGAAACATTTGTATTTTTGGCGCGGGGGTCGGGCCGGGGCTTAGCCCCAGCCCACGGTTTTGTGTGTGTTAAACATGACCACTTGCTACGCATAGAGTGCGGAGCTATGGCGCGGCTTTGGATTATAGCATCGTCGAAACCCGATTTAATGTGTTGTAATGAGTATCCCATGGTTTTTTTATATTACCACATATGACCACCATTATATATGGTGCGCGTTTTGGAAGTTTATGCAAACAGTTTTAAAACGGTTAAACTTTTGCCTTTTGCGCGAGGTTTTATGAGCCATATGCCCAGGTGATAGGCAGTTAGGGGCTGGAGGCGCCCTAACTGTTCTATGGTTTGCACCATTGGCGCGGTTGCACCTGGTGCCAGGTTTTTACACTATATAATGCGTGTGAGCCAGGTTTAAAGAACAAGGGTGCGTTCTGTAGAACGAGTGACAACAAGCTTGACGGGGAAAACTTCCAGGAGGCATAACTTCTTCGTTTTTCGACCGATTGAAGTGCCAAAAGAGCCCAGATAGGGGTTTTTGACCGCTCCGAAGCCATTAGAGCAGTCAGAGCAGGGTTATACTGGAGGGAAACCAAGCTAAAGCTAGTTTGAGGCAGAGAATGTTTTGAGGAGGAGACGTCGTCGGACCATTTCTGGGAGCTCCGGACGTCCGTTTTGCGTGTCGTTTTCTTTGCATGATTCTAGAGATCTGGACAAACATGACCAGATCAGTCTTGTAGCCATTTGGCATTACAGTGATGTACTTTTGAGCTTTTGAACATAAATAAAGAAGCCTCCCCCACAGAGAAAAAGGCCCGGAGACGTAGGCAAAGTTGTGCCGAACTCCGTTATCAATCTGCGTGTTATGGTTTGCTGTCTTTTATTTCATTTCAGATCTGCACATATGTATATGGCTGTTATAATTCCTCTTCTTTTCTTATTCTTTCACTAAGTTTCTCAAATGGTTAATTAACGCATGCAAAATTAAAACTCAACCATAAAGTCATTAAAAGATCCTACGGATCATGGTGATTGATTGGACTTTGGCCTCACAGGCGAGGGTTTGTTCAAGTTACCAGGGGTTTCCTTGTGAAGCTTAATTCTTGGGTATTTAGGGTCGTTCTTGAGGCACAGAGGTAAGTTAGAGACATAGTCATAGGGTTCTTTAGAGCAGAGGCCATGAGAATAGGGGTATTCCTCAGTCAAGAATCGTTCAATTTCAGAGTCCGAGTCCTCGCTCAGCACTACTGGCTTCTGGTCAATGTTTGGCTTGGGTTTGTTCCTAGCGCATCTAGATATCCATTGGGCATTTTTCTTTCCCTTACTATTGACAGTAGTATCACCTCTGCATTTATTCCTCACAGGCCTCTCGACGACCTTAGTATCCTCTTTAGTACACGGGTCGACCACAATATCGGGTAGGTCTATGTTAGGGTTTGACAGGGGGTAGAAGGATATGAAGTGGCATGACCGGTCCAACCAATGTTTCAGTAACAACAACCTTGTCCACTTGGACAGAATCGGGAGTGGTGAAGCCATTCCTAGATAGGAAGGCTTGCCAACAATCACTGCTAAGGCTCAAATGGTGGATGATAATAACTTTGATCAAGCCGTGATGGAAAATGCTGCTATCAGCCTTCTCATGCTTGAATCTTTTAGACATCTTGTACAAACTACGCAAAATATAATGTGGCATATTCATAGGGTAGCCTATAAAATTCATCAATAACCGAAGATGATACAGAAATACCAAGCCATAATGACCTTCGCAGGTAACAAACTGCTTAACAATCGCTAAAATATCGTGCCACCTGGGTTTGAGGGTAGTGATAGGCATACCTCTATCACAGGAAACAATCTTCCTTGATGTGAATAATAGCGGCCACGACACCTCGTCTACTTTGGAATTTTTAAATCACCTTTGCCCTGTAGCTGGTAGTCCTGTAGCTGAGCTTAGAAATTCCTCATTCAGCTCGAGCTGTATGTCTTCGACCTTATCCCTGCATCCGTCGAAGGTGAGGGTGAATTATTGGGAAACCAAAAGGTTGAAACCCTCAAACCTTTGGATAAACACCAGCCAACCACCATTTTCCAAATCCTTACGAGCATTATCGAGCAACAGGAGTGTTTGGCTACCATTTGGCTCTATGCGCAGCACAGGTGCCATAGACGGGAATACACAGTGAGCCAGGTGGATGGGCAAGGGTTTGAATTGGGTATACGCCAGATCGAAAAGCTCACAGGCTTACCCGAAAACAACATAGTTAACCCAGGATAGGGGGAAGGCATTAATGCCTGAATGTGCGAGGGTGGTGGAGCTAGATCAACCCATTAAAAATAGTCATTTCCTAATGTACAACCGATGACGCATATGGTGATTCAAATCACTATTGCATATGTTAAAAACAATGTCGTTCAAACAATTAATGAAATCAATGGTAAATTGCCCCAAAAAATTGCATAAGCATAGCGTTTGCATAGTTTTAAAATCAAAACAATAATTCGAAATCAACACCAAGGGTTCGATCATAACAAATATGTGTTGTATGAAATAATTACACCAAGGGTCTAACCACAACGTCAATGTGTTTTCATGAAACTAATGTGTCAAGGAAATCGATGAAAGACCATAAAACATCAAACAACCAATGTATTAAGGACTCAATGACAGTCATTATAATATCATCACAATCTTATAAAAATGAAATCATATTAACAATTAAAGAATGCCAAACGAGTAAGGATCTTGGAGTCTTGCCAACTGTGCGACTATAATCAAATTGTAAATGCAATGAACACATAGACAAGAGTACCATAATAATCCAGTGACAATTTTAATGTGACTTCGAAATCAAAGTTTTCACGCTTGCAGTTGTGAAAACAAGAACAAAGGAAGGTGTGCAAATGCGCAAAATAATAGTGTCATTTTATTCAAAGATTGCGATGAAAATTAAGGGTTGCAAAACACTGGTGTAGGCAGCTTATAAGGATAGGATAAAAATGCGAATTGGCTGCCATCAACGCTATATGTGTCTGATGTTCTTTCCCTCATAAGCTCCATTGTCCCGCAATCTTTGTCATCGTGGCCCACTGACTTGCAAAATTTTCAATATGAAATCTTATGGATTGTCTGGTATTTCTGCATCATTGGACAATGATATGGATCATTCCCCTATGTCTTACATATCTCACACCATAGTCCTCCTGTTGGAAAAGGTTTTGGTAGTCATGTTTCCATGTACTGTGTAAAATTTGGGCATTCATTCTTGTGGTGTTCTTCTTTCCTACATGTGGTACACCAAACAAATTATCTTTTTTCCTTACCCCTATTCTGGTTCAGTTGAAATGTTAAATTATCCACATCCTCCTTCAGCTCCTTTATTGTTGGATCTGTCTTCTAGTATTGGTTCTCTTCTAGTTGTAAGGATGTAAACAAAGACTCTTCCTGAGTTTGAAACTTCTACTGTCTCAAAGGGTATTTCAGGTGTGGTAGCAGGGAATTCACATATATATGTCTATGTTGCATATATGTCATGAAATACTTCATATTTCCCTTCAATCGTTGGAATCTCTGGTCAATTTACCAAACAAATTCCCCTAGTTTCTATCTGATCTCTATCATCTCATTCATGTACTTATCCTCTAAGATAGGCTTCTAGAATTAATTTATCAATAGCTTATTGATATCTACAATCGTTCTGGTTGTTCCTGGTGGGTTGTTTGCATCTAAGCTCATGTACCAATCCAGTGCGCGGTCTCTTAGTGTTATAGATAACTGTGTAATTTTTGTATCCTCATCTGTGACCTGCTTTGATTCCCGTATATTTTCACAGATGAACAAGTGCTTCTCAGGGTCCTTCGATGCCTCTCCCTTGAATTCTGGTAACCTAATGGTGGGATCATGTCCTGCCATCCTGAATGATGAAATACTACCTCTACACAGTGTATATCCTTGAATATTTTTTCCTGAACTAGCTCCCCTGGTTATTTCTCCCTGTGTATATGTACTTCCTTTTGCATTTCTTCCACTAAAATTCAGTTGTCTAAACGACGATGTTCTCTCTGGTGTATTGGTCGCACATGGGTTTATGCGTTCCACACTGACAATGATCTGGATAGGAGTTATTCCTTCAGTTCCTTCCCTTGGACCTCTTGTCTTCCTTTCATATGTCATGTGAAATATTTCCTCAATCTTCTCCACAACCCAAAGATCCTCTACCTCTTCTTCATCACTTGCCAAGCCTTCCCTCGCGGCTATGACTCTCTTCTTATTGTTCATATTGTATTGATAGGGTTCTCCACTGCGTGTTCTTCCATATGTTGCCACGATACTTGATCTGGTCTTCCTCCATCATGATTGGATCCAAGGCCTCCTCCTTCTTTCCATTATCCATCTATTCCTCCATTTCTTTGTCTCTTGTTAGTGCTTCCCCCCATCCCCCATGCACGCAGGGAAGTTTAGTTGTATGATACCATTGTCATTACACCTTTGTTATACAGTAAAATATTGATGGAAGTATACAATGATATGATATACCTACCTCTATGTACCTTCAAGAACTCTTGCTATGCTGCATTGTAAGACTTTGTAGTATCTACTACAAATTCTGTGATAAATCCTGCAACAATGTTGTCTAACTAGAAATCTATTGCATGTGTAAATTTATTGTCAACTTGTTGTAACTGCACGATCTCCACATAATTCCACTCTAGTTGTCTGATCTGATTTGTAGGGTGGTTGTATTTAAACCTCAATATCCACTCCTGCAACACATGTGGGAAATCACAGCAAAATACTTCATGCAAGTTGCTAAATATGTACTTGTCCAAATATTTGCGCGGTGTTAACTTCGGGTTTCTATTATCTTTTGCGCAAATTCCATCTCCTTTGTTTTCAACTAGCTCCTGATCTCCACCTTCGTTGGGTTCGATGGTCTAAACAACCCCTTTTATAATCCCATTCTTTTTAATGTTTCCTCACCAGATCTGACATTCTTGTCATGATTCTTCAGTAGATCTCATTCACTCAATCCCATTATGTTCCAGCCGAAAACAAAACCATTTGTCGGTTACTTCTCTCTTACTACCATTCTTGGGCTGACCCAGGTTCAGGTCTACTTGGTTTCCAACAAAACCCCTTTACCCTCTGGTAAACAAAAAGGCAGTGTAGTACACAAAGTGCACTGTACAGTCTCACCCGAGGTAGTTCTATTGGTGGATGCAACACTCAAGTGCTTGCAACCTAGGAATGAGTGGGGATATGGGATTAAAATTTGTGATCTTCATTTGTTACTTTAACATTCAGCTGATATTGAATACCCTATCATTCTTATTCATGCATATAAAATAGTAGATCTAACTAGTCATTCACGCATTTTTATAACATACAATCATTGACAGTAAAGGAAATACACAATATTAAATCACATAACACATGATTTATCATGGTTCACCCCTCCTGGGCTACGTCCACAAGGATTTAGCTGCTCTGCTCTTTTATTATGGTGTTTCCAAAACTACAACGTCACACATGTTACAACTCTTTATCAAACAGGTCACGATCTACAATGAGGCGGACTAGATCACACTAGGATCCTCGACTTGTGATCTAACCCTCAATATCTACCTTATTTCCTCTCCTCAACTCAACAACTTACAAAAAATATCCGAATTATAGTCATTCTGTCTTCGAATGATATAGTAACAATGACCATAAACAAATACCCATGTTACAACAACTGCCAACCTAGACCTCCTAGGTACCTACTTATACATGTTTTTGTCTTACCATCCATTACATCTTCTTACCAAAACCCTAACCCTATCATGACTAGTTATTCTTGCATGCGTGCCTCACATTCTTTTCTCTTCTGCATGCGCATCTGTCTTGCAAGTGTTTCTTTTCTTGCATGCGCATTTGACTTACATGTGTTGCTTTTCCTACATGCACGAATTCCTCCCACGTCGTGCTTTTCCCCAAAACTGGGCATGTGCCCAACACATTCGACATTTGGGTATATATCAATGACCCCTCACCGATTGATTTCACAAATGTTTGACTTCAACTCATTATTCACATTTGTTGGATTGTACTTCAAGTACCTTGAGAGTCATCGACATCAATGGTGATTTCTCTCGCACTTGTTAACGATATACCTCAAAGACCAGTAATCAAGTTCTTTCTTCCATGTTTGACATCAAATCATCTATTCACATATACATAATTGTACTGTTATAGGATCGAGATGAAGACCTTGGGTTGATTATTCATATGAATATACACTTTACCCAAGTTGTGATGGATATTATTTGACTGATACATATATGTTTTAACATAGATCCACTTTGTATTGGTCTGTGGCTATGTTCTTATCACATCGTAGCTCCACTGTGTATTATTTCATGGCTACGATAAAGTTAGGTCATATAGGGATGGATCCACATTGTATCTTTGGTGTCCATCTACTTAGTCAATATCATCATGGATCCACAGTGTATTTATTGATGACTATGCTTTGAGTCACTTGTATTTTGAGCATAGGTATGCCTACCTTGGGGATGGAACATATATTAACATTGTTTGATGGTTGTCTGCAACTTCCACCAGGTTATCCAACTCCATAACCTTGCTTAGAAGAATCTACAAAGTGTTTTGGCCATCAACATTCCTCTTTTGGCTTCACACTTTGGGGGGAAAGCTATTACACATCAAAATTCCTCACTTCGAAAGTGTCGTAAGTGTCACACTTTCATTGTCACAAGTGTCATAAGTGTCACAAGTATCACACTTTTATTATCACAATTATCGTAAGTGTCACATTCACTTTTTCTAAGTGTTTCATCTCGAATGACACCATAAAAACACTTTCTACAACCCCTAAAACATGTTAGAAATAGAAGCCCCATCATATGACAGTTAGAACAAGTTTTTTACCTGGATAACTACTTATTTTTTTAACATTTTGTAAGATCAGTGCTCCCCTACTCATACATAGGGAGTGCTAGCGCTCCTTTTCCATATTACGGGGGCGCTACAATGCTTTGTTTTCCACTTTAAGGGAGCACTGTGTTGGTTGAGGGAATCTTGGAGGAAATCCCACTTGCCTCTAAAGACAACTATGGATGGGTTGGGTCAGTTTGGCTCGAATATGAATCCATGGATGCATCTAAGGAAGAAATCACAACTAATGGAGCCATATCCTCAACCAATTCCAAATATACTAAAGATGGTTGAGCCTCTCCAAGCTTATAAATAGAGGCATTTCCATGGTGAAAAGGAGGAGAAAATAAAAAAAAGCATTGTTATTTTGATTGTGGATCTTTTGAGAAAGGGTTGGATGAGGAGGACTTAGAGAGGTTGTTGCACCACCATCTGAAGATTATAAGTTTTCCTTTCTAAGTTCTCATTAATATACTTGGCATATTTCCTTCAAGTGTGTTCTTACATGTGCTTGTCTATGGTTGTCTTAATATGCATAGATGAATTGATTTTGTCTAATCCATTAGAGTGGGAGATATTTGTTTGTCTTGTTTTGTCCATTGTAGGTACTTATTTATGTCGGGAGTTGTATTAATCTTGCGGATTGGAATGACTAGGAAAAACGTCATAAACGAGGTACATCACACTTTCTCTCCTTCTCTTCTTTACGATGGACAAAATGAATTTATAGGAATGGTAGTGTCAAAATGTAATTTTTTGTCTTGGTATAGGGGTCTGTAATCCAAGGGAAAATTCACCTGTCTACAGGGGAATATTTTTGTAACACTAGGCTATGCAGATGCTGACATGGCATATTGATTGCATTGTACAGATGACAATGTGGCAGATATGACATGGAACTAACGTGGTTGAAGACATGGTTGGCTAACTGTGTAGGTTACTGTTGAACCCCTTTCATTCTTTTCTTTTTCCCCTCCCTTGTTCTATTTTCCGACCTATTTACACCCTTTCTTTCCCCCCTTCTATATTTTCCCTTTTTTCGATTTCCTATTTATCCCTTCTTTTTCTCTTTCTTGGTGACTGTACTTAGCCATTTTCACGTTCACGGACCATTGAACCTACGGACTGTCACACTTTCATTCTCGTTCATTAACATATGCATAAGTCTGCCTCAACACTTAGACTTTTCTTTAATTCATGGGTATGCGGATTCAAATATTTTCCTTCCCTTCCTACAACCTTCACATTGCACTTCAAATTCCACATTCTACATTTTGACCTTCCCTTAATTTTTATTCTCATCACAGATGTTGGGTTCCCAAATGTCCCATTCTTATGATATCCATGAGTCCAACATACCACCTTCTATACGTAGTTTCTTTGGATCCCTTATCCAACCGCGGGTTCATGAAAATTTCATATGGTTATTCTCTCATCTCTATCCCCGCCATTACGTTTCTTTTCACAATGCACAATAAGTATTATTTAAATGCTAACAATTGTTTTGTAGATTTATAAAAGGTCGTTATTAATGGAGAATGGATCGAAAAATATTCATTAAATATTCACTTAATTCTCATTTGTGGGGGGATTAAATTATCATTATCTCTTGAAAAAGTTCATTTGTAAATAAAATTCATTCGAAGATTTTTTTTTATCAACTTAATGGAATCGTTCCATGCATATCTTCAAGTTGACCTTAAAAATGAAGAAGGGTTTTATACAGATGTTGTCATACCATTTGGAATAAAAGTTTTAAATATGACAGAGGCAAAGAGGAGAGAATAATATTTTCCTTCGCCCACTCGAATTAAAAAGTTGAAATCTTGCTGGATAGAAAAGATTAAAAATCTAAAAGACACTGTTCAAACTTGCAGTGAATTCATAAAAAAGAGAGAAGAATTATTCAAAATACTTACATAAACAAAGTTAGCAGGTAGTACTGAAGAATTTCAAGATCCCAAATTAATCTTTAATTCAATGGTTATGACAAAGCAAAAATTTTATGAACACGTGGAAATATTGAAAGGATTATCGTCCAAAAAATTCAATAGTGTAATTGAGTATGGTGAAGAAGAAATTGATAATTGGCTTATTGATTACTCTATAAAAAATCAAGACATTGAATAATCAATCCATAGTATTTCTCATGATCTAAGAAATCTATAAGGATAATTATTTAATATCAAAATTAGACATGATATAAATTTTGCGCCCGTGAAAAATTATATTGAAGATTGGTTTAAAAGAGAAATTGATAAGTTAACTAAAGAAGACCAAGAAATGGTAGTTGGGACTGTTCTGAAAACCGTCAGCGAAGAGAATAAAATAAAAACAACAATCAAATGAAGAAAATAGATATACCATCATAGTAAGGCCATGTTGATCACATTCTACTTTCTTCATCAATTTTCATCTAGTTATTCTTCTTCTTTGAATAGAAAGGTATAACGAAAATATGATAACTTTCTCTTTGTCTTCTTTCCAGATCCCGCTTCTTTGCATCTGCCCACCTTATTCCTTCTACAATTTATCTCCTTGTACATGTTTACTTTTATGGTCTGCGGGAGCCCTAATCCCAGTCCTTTGGACAAATTCCTTTTAAATTTCAAAGCATTGTAAAAGACTCTATTATTTTTTAGAAATCCCAAGATAACTCAGTTGGGATCAATTTTAACTGTATTTTATAACTCTAAGGATTGAGTATAAAGTATTTGAAATTGATTCATCATAATCTTCTTTTGATCTATGCAAGTATTTACTCTATAAAAGTTCTCTTATGCATCTGGACCATCTTATTTTATTTTTATGTGTGATAAAAAATCTTTATTTTCACTATGATGGATGTGCGGAAATTGTGTGCAATGTGTGAGGTTCCTGGTCCTTTCTCATGAATTCTCTTAAAATAAATATTTTATATTTCAACATTTTTATCTTTCTTTGAGAATAAAGATTGGACTATCTTAAAGTCCTATATTATTTGTGATTAAATTTATAAAAGAATATCATAAGCCAAAGAGGAGTACCACCTCTATAAAAATGCAGGAGGATTCATATCCTCGTGAGGTTGTTGTTTTGGTCATGACGGATTCAAGAGTCAACATTTTTTGTGACCATACTGGGGAGAAACTAAAATATTTGAATCTGGTTTAGCAGCCTTAAATTACATGAATTTTCCTCAAGCTAACCAACCTTAGTTAGGAATTGGATTAAATAATCAACGAAGTATTTTTCATTAGTTATATAATATGGAAATAACAACAGTCGAAACCAAAGAAGAGTTGGAAAGGTCTTGGAAAAAACTAGTTCAAGAAGAGGAAAGAGAAAATATTTGAAGACAAAGGAGAGACGAAAGACAATATCAAAGAAATGAGAGACGATATCGAAGAGAAAAATAACAAGGCCGGAATTGAAATTGGATAAACACAAAGGATCAATCACTAGAAGTAAGAGCAAGCAACTGCATACCTTAGAAAGTGAAAGACATATTCCTCACGAAAGGGAGAAGCTTCTGGACATGGAAGAAATAAATGAAGAAAGGCATTAAGAAAGAAACGAAGAAAGACGTGAATAACCACATGAATAAAGATGGGAGGAAAGAAGACATGAAGAAAGACGAAGGTTCATAAACTCCAGAAGAATAATATATTCTCCTCTTGACCTGCAAGGAGAACAACACGAGCTCCCAATCCTTCCTAAAGGTACTTTGAAAGAATTTTATGGAGATGAAACAATTGATTCTAAAAGACATGTTGATTTGTTCCTGGATGTTTGTGACTTTCATCTTGTTGAATATGACTATGTAATGGTAAGTTTGTTTCTCCAAACCTTATCTGGCCAAGCCTATGGATGGTATACAACATTTCCTACTAGATCAATTGGTTCATTTGATGATCTCGAAAGAATGTTTATGACTATGTTCTCTCTCCCACTCATGTATCATACTCTTCTTACTAATTTCACTCATATTTTTTTTAAGAAGAATGAGAGAATACGAGATTTAAATATCATATTCAATAAAACCATGAACAAGATTCATGAGGCCAAATGACCCAGTGATACTTGTTTTTTATAAAAAAATCCATGCCAACAAATGTAAAGTTTGATATCAAAGCACCCCAAATGGATAACCTAAAGGAAGCAATGACTAAATCCATAGAAATGGAGGAAATCGTGATTGAAACGAGCGTTGAACCTGACATTATCCTCGAAAAAGTACAAAGTCAGATGGGTACTCTAAATATTGATGATCAAGGAACCTCTAGTTAGAGAATAAATAAAGAGAAAAAGTCTCGACCAAGTCAAAATCAGGCCACTGGTGGAGGATTTTTCAAAGGAACCATATTAGATGTGAAGATAGACCCTGTTGCAACCCAAGAAACTAAGAAAAAGATCGAAATTGCGCAGATGAATAGAAAAATTTGTCAAATGCAAAATGAAATAACCAGACTAAGAAGGAATGATAATTATTTACCCAATCCAAGGATGTCGGTCCAAGAACGAAGAAGGAAGCCTCCTCAAGAAGAAAGAGTAAGGTTTGAAAACACTGATAATCAACAAAGACTGAGGGTTCCCACATAGACAGTTCTGAATGTAGTGGTTCTTGATGAGCCATATAATGAAAAGATAGTTGAACAAGAAAATTATTATTTACCAGAGGAAAATTTTGAACCTGTACAGACGGATAGATGCGAGATGTCCATGTATATATTTGAGGAAGGATAAGATGACCCTGATTCACAAGAAATCATTTACCAAACATGGGAATTCGTAAATAAGTCTTAAAGTAAATATAATTATGAAAAAGACAAAGAAAAGACAAAGAAAAAGTCAAAGAAAAAGATAAATAAAAGGATAATTAGAAAGAGAATAACAAAAGTGTGATAAGAAACATTGGAGATAAGAAGCAACACCAAGTATAAAAAAACCCCCCATATGAAATAAAATGTCATTGATGATCTGAGTAAGTTGAGGATTACTCTTCCTTTCACATAAGTGGTGACTATTCCCCAACAAAGGAAAAATATTTCAAAGTTGTTAGATGAGCCAACTGAAAGAATTGAAGAAGTTGCCACAAGCCCAAAACAAAATCAAAGCACATCAGCAATCAAGTTGAGAGGAAAATTCCCACCCTTTTATATTTCGATAGAAAACCATGTTGTTGCACTCTATAATTGTTTAGTTGATACTGGCGTGGAAAATAATATCATTCCCTTGGAAGTAATGAAGGCACTGGGTATGAGTTTCACTAGATACTATGAGACAGGTGAAAGCATTTATGTGATTGATTCCAGGCAGGCACCAACTTATGGAGAAATTAAATATTTATATGCATGGATCACTGGTGATACTCATATTATTACAGTTTTTAATATTGTAGTGGTGGATCTTCCTCCTGCATATGGAGTTGTCCTTGGAAGAGATCGTTCATCCATGATTAGAGGCCATATAAGGAATTATGGAAGCTACACAATGTTTCCAGATAAATACAGAGCAATGATCAAGGTTCCTAGTGAACCCAAGAGACTACTTTCTTTCAAAAAGAAATACAATGAGCTTATGGAAGATTATACATATTTTGGTATTGGAAATTATGCCATCTTGTATATGGATAAAAATGAGGATATGGAAAATCAAGATAATCATTTTGCAGGCTATTGGAAGATGTCATTTGATGGAGCTTTCTCAAGTTTGGGGAGTGGAGTTGGAATTGTCCTTAAAAGCCCAGAAAATATTGTGCACACACATGCTATCAGACTTAAATTTGCATGCACAAATAATGAGGCAAAATATGAGGCTTTGATTCAAGGAATGATCCTTGCACAAGAAATGAATATAGAACATTTGATTTTCATTGGTGACTCTGAGTTGGTAATAAATGAAGTTAGTCAGAAATATAAGATCAAGAAGGAAAGAATTAAATTATATTTCAAAAGAGTAAATGAATTGATGGAATCCTTTTGTTCTTTTAATATTTCCTTAATTCCAAGGGATAAAAATCAGAAGGCAGATTCAATAACATTTGTGGCTTCATTGTCGAACCTAGATGATCTCCAGAGTAAAACATATTTTTCAGGTAAAAAGAGTATTACGACCTTCTCTGCCTGACAAACAAGAGTATTTGCAAGTATTTGAGAATGAAAAAGACCTATAAATTGTTTTATTAAATGATAATGAATATGAGGATAACGACATTACTGTTATTCCAAAATAATTGTGTTCAGTCTGAATCTCTTTTCACAAGAGATGATCATGCTAAAAATCTCCTGGAAGAAGTATCGGTCCAAAAATTTCAAGAAACGAGAAAATTCAATATTGGGATTGATAGTTCCTCAAATTACATTAACTTGGGAGTTGATTTCATAGTTGATGAAGTTGATCAATATGTCACACTCTTTAGAGAATATCTAGATGTTTTTGCATGGATTTATGATGATTTAAAGGCATACGATCAAACAATATTTTAGGAAATCATCCCATTAAGAGAAGAAGCAAAACCTGTCGAGAAGAATATTAGGATGATGAACCCCAAATTGAAGCCAATGGTGAAGGTTGAGTTGGAAAAGTTGAAGAAATATGGAATAATATATCCCATCAGAAATTCTGAGTGGATTTCAAATCTGGTGGTTGTGAGAAAGAAGACTGGGGAGATTCAAATGTGTGTATATTTCAGGGATCTTAATAAATCATGTGTAAAGGATCATTATTATTTTCCTAACATGGAATTTCTCCTCCAAAAATCCACAAGATCATCCTACATTTCCATGTTATATGGTTTTTCTAGTATAATCAAGTCTTGGTTACATAGGAAGACAGAATGAAGACAACCTTCATAACACCTTGGGAGACATATGCATATTCTCATATGCCCTTTGGTCTAAAGAATGTTGGGGATAGGTTCCAAAGGGATATGGATCATTCCTTTGAGACTTTGATAAGAAAATTCATGGTGGACTACCAAGATGATTTAACAGTCCATTCAAAGACAAGAAATGAGCACATTCATCACCTGAGGAAAGTCTTTGATAGATGTATATTATATGAAGTTTCTTTGAATCCAAAGAAATGTTTTTTGTGGTTGAAGTCAAATTATAGGGTCATATTGTATGCAAGGAAGGAATATATATTGATCCAAAGAGGGTTAAATATATAAATGAACTCAACCCTCCATCATCCAAGAAAGGAGTCCAGTCATTTTTTGGCAAAATCAACTTTGTACGAAGATTTTCCCTGATTATGCAAGTATTGTGAAACTGATCAACTCATTATTGAAAAGGGACAAAAGGTTCAGATGGAATTTGGATACACGTGAATCTTTTAGTAACATCAAAAGGAAATCAATACAACCCCATTCCTCATTAGTCAAGACTTCAAAGAGACTTCATCATTTATTCATTTGCAACAGAAATTGTTGTGGAATCTGTTCTTACTCAATGAAATGCCAAGGGTGAATAACTACCAATTAGTTTCATGAGAAATACCCTTCATGATTATGAATTAAGATATTTGGAATTGGGGAAACAAGTTGTCTCTTGTAAAGGTAGTAGCACACTTTCAGACTTACATATGAAATTCTCATGTCATTTCATATGTTCCATCCTCTCCTGTTAAGATAATTTTAAACAAGCAGTTGAGAGAAGGGAAATGTGCAAATTGGCTTACGAAGATTCAAGAGTATAACATTGAAATTAAGCCTTTAAAAGAAATTAAAGGGAAAGGGTTGTGTAAGATAATTGTGAATGGTGATCCTTTGAATGGAGTAGTTTTGGTTTCAATTGGAAAACCTATATCTGGTTCTGAATTGTATAAAGATATTGTATTCTATTTAAAATATGGACAATTCCCCGTCACCATGACCCCAAAGGAAAGAAGAGCATTAAAAATGAAATGAAATTAGTATGTATTGATTGTTGATGTTTTATTCAGAAGGAATTATGATGGCATATTATTAGGGTGTGTTGATGAAAAGAGAGATCAAGAATTAATGCAAGAATTTCATGGAGGTATATGTGGTGGACATTTTGCGCCCACTGCTACAACACATCAAATAATAAGAGTCAGATTTTATTGGCCATCTGTTTTCAAAGACTCATATGCTACGGTGAGAAAATGCATCTCTTGTCAACAATTTTTAGGGAATATGAAAGAATATGCAATGCCATTACAACCCATATCTATAGAAAAACCATTCACCTAATGGGGACTCAACTTCGTTGGACCAATAAATCCAAAATCAAGTAAAGGGAATATATACATCCTCATTGATACAGATTATTTCATGAAGTGGAAAGAACCAGTAGCATTAAAAAGGGTTGACTCTGAAGAATTGATTAAGTTTCTTAAAGATAATATATTGTCAATATTTTGTGTTCCAGAAAAAAGTTCATTTTTGAAAATGGTGCAATTTTCATCGGATCAAAATTTACATAATTTTGTGGAGAATGGGGAAATCATCAAACTATTATCCACAAGGGAGTGGTCTTGTTGAATCTACCAATAAGACAATCATTCAGATTTTAAAGAAAACTATTGATTGGAATCAAAATAATTGGCATTTGAAATTGGCAGATGCTCTATGGGCGAGCATAATGACTTTGAAAGACATTACTGGGATGTCTCTATATATGTTGGTTTATGGGAAGGAAGAAACAATTCCAATCAGCCTCGAACTAAATGCCTTGACCTATGTAGTTAATATAGAGGATGCAGAAGATAATACTCCTATGAAAAAGAGATTAAATCAATTATTAAAATTGGAATAAGAATGAAGTGAATCTTTTCATAGAACATCTCATAGGAAACAAAGTGTCAAAAAATATTTTGATCAGAGTGCAATAGTAAAGAATTTTCAAAAAATTGAACTGGTGTTACTATGGAACAAAACTAAGGAGAAACCATCAATGCACACAAAGTTTGAATCACTCTGGATCGGGCCGCACATCATTGAAAATATCCTGAGTTTCAATTCATATATGCTCAAAGACATGAAGGGGAAAATGTTAATGTTTCATGTTAATGGGAGACACTTGAAAATATTTTTCGCCTGGAATTTTCTTTTCTCCTTGTACATAGTTTTCATTTATCTTGTAAATCCTTACTATTCGACTCCATAGCCCAAAGGATAAAAACATTTGGTCATGAATATTATGCATTATTGAAAACTCACAGGGGGTTATCATCCCGCAGTTGGATCCAATTGTTGAACCCCTTTAGTGCTTTTCTTTTTCCCCTCCCTTGTTCTATTTTCCCACCTCTTTACACCCTTTCTTCCCCCCCTTATATATTTTCCTTTTTCCCATTTCCTATTTATCCCTTCTTTTTCCCTTTATTGGTTACTGTACTTATCCATTTTCATGTTCGCGGACCTTCAGACCCGTGGACTGGCGCACTTTCATTCTCATTCATTCACCTATGCATAAGTTTGCCTCAACACTTAGACTTTTCTTTAATTCACAAGTATGCGGATTCAAATATTTTACTTCCCTTTCTCCAGCCTTCACATTGCTCTTCAACTTTTGTGTTCTACATTTCAACCATCACTTATGTTTTATTCTCATTGTGGATGTCAGGTTCCCAAATGTCCCATTCTTCTGATATTCACGAGTCCAACTGACCGCCGTCTATACTTATATTCTTTGGATCGCTTATCCAACTACGGGTTTGCGGGTACACAAAAAGTTCATATGGTTCTTCTCTCATATTTGTCCCCCCTGTTAGGCCATACAATGTACCTTTTTACCCACACTTTTTGCTACCCTTACACCCTTGTTTCACTCACATTTAAACTCACATTATCACCTTACCCTATCTTTCCAAAGGTATATAACTCTTTTCTCTTTACTATATGTTTAATCTATTTTGCATATAATTTTACATTACTCTCGTACTTAACCATTGATCAGAAATGTATAAGTGTTGAAACAGTTCCAACTACAGATTCGCATTGAGGCATGTTGCTGAAATAGTCAAAGCACACAAACCTTGTGGCTGAAACAGTTTGTGGTCTATGATGCTGAAACAACAACTCACAGAAGTAGTTACACTCTTTGTTGGCTACGATGTTGAAACAACAACTCACACAAGAGAAGCTGCTACACTCCCCGTGGTCTACGATGTTGAAACAACGACTCACACAGAAGTTGCTACACTCTCCGTGGACTACGATGTTGAAACAACAACTTACACAAAATCCGTTACACTCTCCATGGTCTACGATGCTGAAACAACAATGAAGCTGTTACATTGACCACAACAGTCGCACCTCGAGCTAGCATTAACCATCGCTGATGCTTGAGGCCAAGTTGATGAAATAGTCAGAACGCAAATCTCGTGGCTGGAACAACCCACGATTTGCGATGCTGAAACAACATACAACAACAGTAACAAGAAGACAAATAAAGAAGCTATTACTCCAGCTGCAACAGCAACACCTCACTCAGCACTTGTAATAGCATTCTGTTGTGGGAGACTAGGATATCCTATTCCAGTTTAGAAAGTCAATCTGACTAAGAATAGGACTCATATGTACACCTGTAATTTGTTGATCAAATTGTATTGAAGGGATTCTCCTCTTTAAATAAGAGGAAATCATCATTAGAGAGGATCTTCTTCTGAACTAAGAAAGGATTTACAGAGAGGGACGTGTTTTACTTTAGATTGTAATGTAACATAGTTGACAGATGAACAAAAGATTGTTCTGAGCATTTCTCTCTAGTTCCTTTCATTTCAGGGGAATCTTGTGAGAAGGGAGGGCCCACCTTCTTCACAAGATTCACCCATTAGCTTTATAGTGTGTTAGTGTTATTTCTGTTCATGCCTTGATTAAATTCTGTTTTGCTAAAACACTACTTTACTGAACTCTGTTTTGCTGAAACACTACTTTACTGAACTCTGTTTTGCTGAAACACTACTTTACTGAACTTTGTCTTGCTATTACATTGTTTTCATATGATTCATGCTTGAGTAACTGTTAATCATTCTAGTTAGCAATCCTGCTTGGTGAATTTATGAAAGCTTGATAATCAAAGATAGGTGTTGAAGGTTCCTGCTTCGGGAATAGGGTCTTGTTCTCTGTTAGAGATAGTTAGCCTTCAGTGTATGACAATTGTTTTAATGGGTTCATGAAAGTGTGTTAATCAGAAACAGGTGTTGAAGATTTATGCTTAGGGAATAGGGTCATGTTCTCTGTTAGAGATAGTTAGCCTTCAGTGTGTGTCAATTATTTCAGTTAAGCAATGAGTTCATGAAGTGTGATGATCAGAAACAGGTGCTGAAGATTCCTTCTTTGGGAATAGGGTCTTGTTCTCTGTTACAAGATAGTTGGTCTTTCCTGTTGCAACATCTTGTTGTTACTTTAAATGTAATTCAGGATTCTTTAATTAATCATTTCTTTAAACTTTGAACTCTGCAATAGGTAGGTTGCTTTCTTGTAATTCAAGTTAGAACTTCAGTTTGTTCAAGGCAAAGTGTGATTAATATGTTTTTACTACAACTCTAGGTTGATTTTGAGATTGAGCATATATAGTGCGTGATTACCTTTGAAATAAACAGACTTCCCTGGGTTGACA
>SNQJ01S0174756.1:7184-20271 GCA_010110895.2 Picea sitchensis | reverse complement strand
CGTCAGTGGAAATTACTGTGTTAATTCATCTTTTCCAGCATTGTCAATATCAATTGTCCCTCTTCGTTCTTGTTCGAACTTTGATATCATTTCCAGCCGATTCAAATGTACTGGTTGTCTATTATTTCATGCCTGGTTGGAAAACAAAAGTTCGAGATTATTTCATGCCTGGTTGGAATAGATTGCTCCTGTGGCGAATGATACATTGGAGAAACAGGCCGCTCTTTCAACACCAGGATTAAATAGCATAGTGCTGACATCAAGAACGAACGAACCCGGACCTCAGCACTAGTCGAACACTCTCTCACAACTAAGCATCACATACGCCTAGAGGACACCAAAATCTTAGCTAAAGAAGACCATCTCCTTAAAAGACGAATTAGAGAGGCAATCGAAATCATCAAAAATCTCGATAACCTAAATAATGACAATGGCCTAGAGATTAGCGAAAGTTGGATCCCGCTCATTCGGAAAAGATGACATTTTTAACCTTACCCTAAGGACTCTAATACTTTCACTCTCACTTCTTTTGCACCTTAACTTAACCTAATACCTTGTGATAATCCCCGTTGACATACTTTTTAAACTTAACCAACATAATACTAATTAAAGTTAACCTTTTGTTTCCAACTTAAATTAACCCTAAAATTGAACATCCTCTAACCTAGGGTTTCACTTAGCCGACTACTAATAAAACAGTAATAATATTAATACTACCTCATCAACCTTAATCTATCCTATAACTAACATAAAATTAATATTAATAATATTAACTCCATGTGGCTAACTTAACCTATTAACTTATGATAATCCCCCTTCACATACATTAATATTATTACCTTTTTTACTTTTTATACTTAACCTACATATTACTAATTAAAGTTAACCTTTTGTTTACAACTTAAATTAACCCTAAATTTGAACATCCTCTAACCTAGGGATTCACTTAGCCGACTACTAATAAAACAGTAATAATATTAATGCTACCTCATCAACCTTAATCTAACCTATAATTAACATAAAATTAAAATTAATAATATTAACACTTGTGGCTAACCATAAATTTGGCCTATATTTAACATATAAATTTAATATTAATAACACTAACCTAAGTTTATCTTTTTTAACCCTAGATTGCTAGTGTGCCATCTTATAGTATATACATTATATTCTGCAAAAGAGCAGATCACCCGGCCAACTCTGGTTCATATCAGATGGAGAACAACATCTTTAGCTAATAGGAAAGAGTGTCTTACCAATCGATATGCTCCTGGCATAGGACGGGAAATTTGCTTATGTCCAGTGCCCAGATTGTCTAATATCAAGGATGCCTGCATGTCTTCTTCGATAAACATGATTATTATCTATCAAAGAAATTTGTTTACTGTAAGTCTGTAACTCATGCAACTCCAAAGGTGTTTGTGAACCCTGTGTCCTGTCCTTATTATCTACCGCTTGTGATGTCGAGGCATACATAGTTGTTCTGCCTAAATCGTGTCTCCAAGGTGATTGAAGTGCTAGTAGGGGTTGGATTTCTAAGAAGTCATTTTTTATAGTAACGAGATTTTGTATTATTATCTATAAATTTACAGCAGACCAGCTATACCCGTTTTCTGTCAGAAGATAAAGCTGTTTCCACAAAGAAAATTATTTCCATTGATATGAGTTACTAAGGAATTAGCAATTCTCTTCTCTACTGCTAAAATGCATGATGCTACTTTGGGGGAAATTACCTTGGATCAGGCTAGACACTTAACTTTTTCTCTCTATGTACAAAAGAGGTTATATTAGAATAAGAGAATCCAACTCCGGCTGGTGTCTCCAGATAAAGAATATTGGCTTCTGCTTGTACATGTTAAGTAATTCATATCGTCAATCAGTTACTCTGCTAAGCTCATTCTAAATGTTTCTATATCTAGTTCCAGAAGAAATGAAAATGGCTACCTCTGTTCCAGCTGTAGTCGTTTCGTACTAGTACATTCCCTTTAGGTTGGAATGGACCATTTTCAGAGAAGGCTCCAACTCCAACTGAAGAACAACCAGGACCTGCCCCATATATACAATTTCTATATTAGATACTTGAGTAAATGGGTTCGTTAGATTTCAATTGAAAATCCAAATTTCATAAACTGCTACTTGACTTGCTAAGCATACATACCTCCGTTCAGCCATAACACGAGAGGCTTTGAGCTTGGATTCTGTTCTGCTTCTACAAAATAATAGAACAAAGCACGGTCATTTTTGTTGCCTACTGTTATATATCCGGCATATTGCTTGAAGGAAACTTGAGGTTGCCCAGGTAGCCGATGAACGAGATCAGCCTCATATGCATCGGAGAACATACTAATAAACATGAATCCGAGAATGGTTTTTGCTAGCTTTGCATATGGTGGCGACATCTTCAATCTTTCAGGCCCTTTCGAGCTTAATCCGATCTTAGCCTCGCAATTGCTCAAATTAAGCTCCCTGACAAGTGATTCAAATGAAAATTAACCAAATATTTGGTGTCAAAGCTATAAATGAAAGTACAGGCAGAGAATGTGATAAAAATGGTTGAGCTGCAGTTCAGTTTATCAAAGCCAACTATTTCAGGCGGATTCGCCGTGTGTCTAAACGCCGAAGGCAATAAGAGCCGGGGCGTAGTAGTTAGTACTTCATGGTCGTGCCGCTTCCTCGTTTTACGGACTCCGCCATTGAATAACCCGCCATTATTTTCCAAAGGCCGCGTGCCAGTTGCCAGACTACTTGGCTGCGCGTGGACATTGGATTGTGTCGTCGGCGGCAAGGCTCGGGCAGGGTAGGAAGGGAGTTGCTGCTTACCACCACGTCGCCGGTTATATGCTAGCAGGCTCCCAAGGACAAACAGCGGATGGGTGCATGCATTCGACACTTGGATCGGGATTACAAACATAACAATCTCTACCATTACACTGCACAGTTCCCGAGTTGCAAAGCAGGACTGTGAACCGCCAGCAAATTGTTGAAAAATAATTAATGTCTTATAAATGCCTTTCGCCTGCTTTATTAAACTTACAAATTTATTCCACCCAGACACAAAACAGAGTCAACGAAAGCCAATTTAAGTGTCTATCCTGATCTGATGTGTTCCTGAAATTGAGAATCTTGTTCTGAATAATATTTGGAATCTGGATTATGTGGGGAGTAATTTCAATTCTCTGGACATGGCTGTTTGAAGAGAAGAGTATAGTTCCAAGTCTTGATAATTTGAAGTCCCCAGTCCCTATACTCGTCATTTCATTCAAGCTTTCGTAGAGTTTCTGGAGTATTTATTAAAATCTGCCATGTTTTTTCCTTATGCTATCTATTTTATTTGTGAATTCGTTGTTCCATTTCATCGGGTTTACTCCATTTTTATCAAGTTTGTTAGCCTTTATGTCATTGTGTTATCTTTACATTGTGATGCAGGTTTATCAACAATCTATTGCTGCAGTCTGTAGTCTGGATTGGCCAAAAGGCCATATGCTTGTACAAGTTCTTGATGATTCGGACGAAGTGGAGATGCAATTCCTGATTGCTGCAGAAGTCCAAAAATGGCAACAGAAAGGTGTTCATATTGTCTATCAACATCGAGTAGTGAGGTGTTCAAACTTGATTTCCGTGTTGTCATCTTCCCATATTACCCTTTTCCACCAATAGACTGGATAACCTATTATTGCGCATAAATTTGACATCTTCTCCATTCCATTTGGAAATCTCTTCAAAAATAAACAGCGACGTATCTTTGAACTGCGGAGGTAAGGTAATTCTTTCATCCCCCACTCCCGTGTTTGATGGTCCATCTAGACTCTCTAACATCTCTAGGTCTTTGAGAACCAACTTCTGTAGCATTAAATATCCACTCGGAACCCTGCTAGGGCTCCCTATTCCCAACTCTCCCAAATTACTGCAGCATTCCAACTTTAGAAACTTTAAATTTGCCAACCATTCCAGACAAGAGAGATCCTTCATGTAGGTGCATCTATACAATTCTACCATTTCAAGATGTTCAAACTTGCAATTGGGCAGACTTAACCCAAAGTAACAAGCCATGATGAAATTATGTAGCTTCCTCATGTTCTCCATGTCCTGGGGAAGATCCCTCATTTTCATCATCCAAGATCAAACTTAAGTGCTGCCTCATCTCATTAAGTTCCCCGTATGCCATCTTTAATTTCTTAGCCTTTTCTCCATCCTGCTTACTTCTTTATCCGCCTTCCAACTCAAGTGATTTTTTAAAGCCTTCAAACTCCAAATGCTTGCGGTGCTTCCATTTCCCACACTTAAATGCATGCATAGTAGATACCTTTCGATGAGAGAGTAAGTTGAGGAGGATCTCCAGCGGAATCATGTTAAGGATAGTTTAGGTCTAGAATTAAGATGCTTTGAGATTTTGAGCTCTCCAATCTTTTAGATGGGAGTGATTCTAAGTTTACAAGATAAAGATGCAAAATTGAAGTCCGGAAAAGATGACATATCTCTTCGAGGCAATCTTTATCTGAAGCCCACTTAATGAGAAAACTCAAAGCATTCTTAGTGTCCAATTGGCGTTGGAGCTGAAGTCATCTTGTAGCAGTGCGGCAGGACAATGAAATTTTGAGAGAGAGGTTAGGCGAGTAGAAATTCTGGCGGAAATACTCGAAGTATTGATTTTCTATTCCTACAAGGGTGGGGCTACATGAAGCTTTGGGAATCTTAACTCGGTGTGTAGATCTTCCATAGAATTAATTGCTAGTGATATCCTGCTGCAATTCTCCACGTGAACTTGTGGGAAATTTTGATGTCTTTGACTTGCCATGAATAAACAGTTCTCCTCTTTTTGCCCAATGTAGACCGCCATGTCGCGAACACAATGGTGAACTTTTATTGTGCTCTGTTTAAGACATCCGTTCTCTCACGAACTCTCTGGAACAAGCAACGGTCTACTAGTAGCTTTTAGTACTTGCGCCCAATGGCCATGTCCATTAAATACGTTCCTTGTTTGCTCTTGACCAACCCTTCTCCGATCCACATTTGCAGTAATGTATGCGAATCAATTTCTTCATCTTCCTTGTACATAACGCAATATAAAAAAGCAGTTCTTCACGTCTGAATTTGGCAGAGCATCATAACTATAGCGGAGTCCTGCATAGAGTTCTGCATCAAGGCCATGACAGTAGCTGGAAAAGATGGGGGCACTCACGATTGTATATTCTACTATCCCTCATTTATTTTAGCTCCCCTCTAACCTAAAATGGGCACCATTATGACCTAGGTTAATAAGCATTTTCTGAGATCAATACTGTTAACAACTTTGGTACTTTAATTCTTTTTCTGCAGAAGTAGAAAGCAGCCGAGAACAGAAGAAGTCGAGATTCAAAAGGCTCCAAAATGTGCAAAGAGGCCAAAGGATCACGTCATTAAAAAGCCACCTTGACTTTCTTTGTTTTATGTAAGACACCTACGGCTTGAAGGCTTTTACCATGATCAAAATATATCTTGAATGCTTATACATAGTTCTTGCAGTGTTGAGGTCCTTGATTCTGAACTTAGCATACTTCTATTGGGCTTTATGTTCCTGCAATGTGAAGGCACATGCCTGTGCGCACGGAAGCATGAATACCTAGATGCCCTAAATTTTTTCCATAAAGGTCATGTCTTTTTGCTTACAAAATATGTCATGCAGGGAGGAGTTCAGAAAAAAAATACAAAGAGGATAATGTTGATGCGAAAGGGGTATGCTAGATTCAAAATCGATCTCTATTAGTCATCTTATTTGTTGTGTGATATGTATGTTATATATCTGAGCTGATGACCATTGGACCTTTAACTTCATTTTATATGTTTTGCATGTGTGAACTGAATTTGTAGGCACTGAAGTATGGACTATTTCATGTAGGTCAATAGACAAGGAGCTGATAAATGGAATTCAATGACAGAAGAGGTAAGGGTACTTTGGAAGGAATGGTTGCCAACTTGCCCTATTTTTTATTTTTAATGGTTAGCTTTTGTTTCTTGGGTGTTGTTTGGCTCTCTTTTAAGCCTCTTTTAAAGTAGATTGTAAATAGTTATGTACATTATACAAAACCAGTTTATGGCATTAAGCACCAAGTAGCATGTTGTCCAAAATTAAGGCCTCTAAGGTAAAGGAATGGCTGCTTTTATTGGCAATCCTGGCCATAGGCATTGGCTAGAACAACTTGTTTTGGATAACTTTCACCTTATCAAAGCCTTTATTGTTGTGGATTTTGAATAATAACCTTCAACTGAATAAAGCTTTAGTTCTTTTTGTGAATGTTGTTGGTGTATCCTTTAAGTTTTAGGGGTTTAAAGAGGTAAGCGCCTTTTGGTAAATCACATGTCTCATTTTATTTCACATTTTTGTGTGGTTTGTTGGGATTCTCTAATGCTTTCCATGGATTCTGATGATAGTATAAAAAACTTGCTTTACGAAAGCTCATGCTTTAAAGATGGAATATGGGATTGACATGGCCAAATACCTTGAAGAAATCCGACGGGTTGGCTTATATTCTCTTTGAATGTGAAGATTCATGAATTCAAGTTGTATTGATGCATGCTCAGTGTACAATTCCATGGACAATATTTTTTATAATCTTTTGGATCCATGGAAAATTAATTTGAATTCTATAAATTTTGCAGGCTAATGAAGAGGTCGACTCTGCAGAAGTTGGCAAAATTGACATGGTAGGTTTAACATCTTTTAAAGCTTCTACATTCTCCTTTATGACCACCTTATTCATACAATAACTTGTAAGTTGTTTGTGAATTGGATGTACTTCAGGCTGTTGAATTTTCGTACGAGGACTACCTGTTTGAACTAGAAGATTCTAGTTATTATACATCTGATGATTCATCTAAGTAATAATCGACAATAACTTTTTTTAACAAAATGCCCAATTCCATGAGGCTTCTCAGTGCAAATTTTGTTGGGTGCTTTTTCCTGATCATGAATCCGTACCTACCAAACACAGTCCTCATTGTACATGTGGTGTTGAACTATAATACATTGAACAGGTTAAAGCATTGAGAGATAATATTTGAGATAGATATGTACAGCAGGTGTTGCTCCAAATTTTGTCAAAGACTTGTTATATTTTTGGGAATGTAAAGGGCATGATATGTCCTAACTTGATGGCAATTTGGTAGTCTTAGTGAAGCAATATCAATGGCGATAATGTTGAATGGGTGTTATCTAGATATTAAAGCTAAATTCATCCTAATTCTATGATGATTTAACAACCATACCAATCTCAATGGTTTATTAAACACTTGTGGCAATTTCAAAAACAATTGAGATTATATTTAAATATTATGGCAATTTTCTATATTTAAAATATTTGGATTTAAAATGAATTATATATATATTCTTGTTTTATCAATTTTCAAATCTAATTAATAATATAAAAACATTAAAAAGTTTTACCTTTTTTTATTTAGTTTTACAATTTATATAATTTAATCTTATTTAGTTTTAAATCATTATTATTATGATTTTTCAAATCCACCATATTAATGTTATCATATATAGATTAACATACACACAGCTCCTATATGGGATAACTGAGATGTCTAGCACACTGAAACCACTTATCTTGCTAAAAAAAAACTACAGATCAAAGACCAAATTATTGGATCTGCCATTACTGGGCTGAATCAAACTCCCATTACTAAAACCACAACTGACCTCCACCTAAGGAAGACCAGTACCCACGGCCGTCCTAGGCAGAAAAGCCTCATGAGCCTTCGCAGGGAAATGAATGGTGTGAACCTATCATTCTGAATCCTGAGCTGGAATGAAAAGGATGGGTATCCTGAGGACAAAGACAGAGTCCAAAAGAATACTTCTATTTACCACACAAAAGTCCAAATGTTCTCCCACAGACACCACAAACTTTCCTAAAAATTCAATCTTCATCTCCTAAAAATTCCCTACTAAACCTAATCCTCAATGCTTTGCCTACCCATCCTTTCAAACATGAACACATAAATGCCTTTATCAAAATGTAAAGAAAACAACCATATCCTCATAAAAAATTCACAGGAGAAAAAAAATCCTTACAGTGGGGTGGATGAGTCTTCTGCCATGGTCTGCTATTGCTGCTTGATCAGAGTTACAATGGAGTTGATGCATTTGGAATGTCATGGAAATCGCATGCCAAAACTTTTTTTATTGCTAACAGAGGGCGTGGAGAATGGTTCTCTACAACCCCTCCATATGCTGTAAAAATCCAACACTTGTCCATATAAATGTAATTCTTGATGAATATGCTTCCGACTTGGACCGCAACCCCAAATCTAGATTGAGAACTCAAGTAATTTAGACTTAGAACTCAATTAAGTATAACCAACAAGTAGTTTTGAATTTAAACCAGAGTTAGGAGAGTTCATCCAGCGGCGCCAACTCTGGGAGTCATCTTTTGTTTTAGCTTTTTAGCATATATTTTTTGTTACTGAGTGTTTTTGGCTTGGGTATGCATGTTTCACAAAGTCGGTTCTTATGCGGTGATTATAGGAAGAAGATAGGCGGCTTCTTTGAAATTTAGTTTTGCAAAAATTGGGCCCGAAGTCGGTGTCTTCCTTACTCTAAAATGTTTATGTTATCAAAAGACATTTATTATTAGATTGATGCACACTTTTGGTAGTTTCTATTCCATCAGTTTCATGTTTGATCATATTATGATGTTAAATCTTAGTTTTATGATCTTGTTATTTTTCATTTGATGATACTCACTAGTTTAGGTGCTTTACTCACTATTGTAAAATGATTATTAGTGAATTGAAATTGCAACTATGGAATTAATCAGTTTTATATTTAATGTTTCATTTATTTTATTGCCAAATATTTCTTATTACTTTTATTGTAATTGATTTTAGCTAACATAGTTGTATGCATACTTATTCCTTGTGTCATTTTGGTAAATTCTAAACATTTTTTTGAATGCAATAATATCTTAAACTTCTTATTTTGACAAGTATACTTTTAAGGTTTTTTTTATACTTTTTCCTAATGTAATATTTATAACTAATATGGCATTGTCTTTTTTGCTTCAACCTTTTGTTTAAATTCACTTTTATACCTGTCATTGTTTTATACTGTTTATATATTAGAAATAAGAAATTTTATATATCTATCAATGCTATTGGATCATTTTTTATAATTTTTATTTTAAAATGATATGAGATACTCATATGATCATTTAATTAAATTGTATGCTTAATTCCTAAGATTATTATCTTTCGACAAAAAAAATATTCATTACTTATACATATAGTTATATTAAGTTTCACTATTCAACATATATTCCCAACTAATCAATTGCGTTGCCCTTACAACACTTGTTTTAGGTGGTGTGGTTTACTTTGGATAAGGGTTATGAGTCAACTCTTATTTATGGATAGCCAAAGAGCTCCTTCTCATCTTCCTCAAACATAACATCTAAATATCACCCAGAACCATAAGAAAACAAATTAACCACAGAAGAACCAAAAGCATATAGCAAATAGGTCATTTTAAAGGTGGCATGGCAACTCATCATCCACCTAAGAACATTGAGTAGAGGTTATCCATAAATATAAACTCATCACCATTATTCAAAGAAAAACACACTTTTTAAAATGACCAATAGTTAGTAAGAAAACAACCTTTCAATCTAAGTTATTATTCTTTACTTATGGAGAAGACAAACTCTTAACCCAATTGAAAATAATTTTTAAATTTAATTTTAAAATTAAAACATTATTTAATTTAGATAATATATATATATATATATGAATTTAATTGTATCGCTTAATTCCTAAGATTATTATCTTTCGACAAAAAATATTCATTACTTGTATTTAGTTATATTAAGTTTCATTGTTCAACATGTATTTCCCAACTAAATCGGCAGGGACTGCGTTGCCATGCAACCCTTGTTTTAGGTGGTGTGGTTTACTTTGGATAAGGGTTATGAGTCAACTCTTATTTATGGATAGCCAAAGAGCTTGTCCTCATCTTCCTCAAACATAAGGAAATTAATTATCCACCCAAGAACCATAAGGAAACAAATTAACCACAGAAGAACCAAAAGCATATAGCAAATAGGTCATTTTAAAGGTGGCATGGCAACTCATCATCCACCTAAGAACATTGAGTAGAGGTTATCCATAAATATAAACTCATCACCATTATTCAAAGAAAAACACACTTTTTAAAATGACCAATAGTTAGTAAGAAAACAACCTTTCAATCTAAGTTATTATTCTTTACTTATGGAGAAGACAAACTCTTAACCAATTGAAAATAATTTTAAATTTAATTTTAAAATTAAAACATTATTTTAATTTAGATAATATATATATATATATATGAATTTTTCTTTTTATCATTAAAAAAAATCAAAATTTGATAATAATAATAAATAATTGAAACTAAATAAAACAACCAATTACATTGGAAAAAACAATTCACAAAGCTGAAAAGAAAGACAAGGGAAAGGTTCCCTAGCCAAAAACTAAAAACAAAGAATGCAGGTGGAAGAAGTATACTCACATACTACAAGATAAAAAAGATTGAACACCAAGAAACCTCTATGCATAAACACAATCGACAAGATCTTGAGTAGTTTACATTGAGCCATAGTAACAAACCATACAATTTAGGGGACAGTGAAATACATATACTTATAAGGATTTAGAGTTGTGTTTATGTTTATTGAAGAGCAACTCGTTCTAAGATAGTTATGAAATTTATATAACACTTTTAGTAATGTTTTTAAACTAGGCTCAAAAACTTATTTTATTAGTTTTTTTGAAGGTATAGAGGGATTACAGCGATCGATAATTTGTTGACTTCATATTAATGGGTCTAATGGTTAAGAGCATGTGTTTCCTTCTAAGAGGTCACAAGTTCAAATCTAGAGGGGGTAGGGTATGTATACCTCCATAGACTTTACCAGTCAAATCGTTGGGCGGAGGGGGCAATTTATAATAATATGTTCTTTGATTATAATTTTCGCATCATTTGTATTTTTTCGCATCATTTGTATTGTTTGAAATATAGAAATAAAAACGTTATATTTTATATAATAAAAAAAACCTTATATGTCATTGTCTCATTGGAGAATATATTGGAGGTCTTATTGCCAGCTTCATTGTTCCCAGTGTTGTAAATGTTTAGATATCCAAAGTTTTGAGCTTAGATGCTCTTTTTTAATTTTTATTACATTTTTACTGAAATGTTTACATACCGAAAGTTATAAGCATCGACGTTGTTTTTTAATGTTTTTATTATTATTTTTATTTGTATTGAAATGTTTACATACTGAAGGTTTAGAGCATTGAATTTGTTTTTGAGGTGCTTGAATAGGCCTGACAGCTTAAATGTTTACATAGCGCGAGGTCCTTAAACAGGCCTGATAGCTTAAATGTTTTCATACTGCGAGGCCCTTAAACAGCCTGACAGCCTTAAATGTTTACCTAAATAGGCTTCTCAGAGTACATGTTTCCTCGAATTTTTCCATACAATGTTGCAATGAATTTGGATTTAGAGTTGTGTTTATTGAAGAACAATTCGTCCCAAGATAGTTATGAAATTTATGTAACACTTTTAGTAACGTCTTTAAACTAGACTCAAAAACTTATCTTATTAGTCCCTGTCAAAGGCGTAGAGGGACTATAGCGATCGATAATTCGTTGACTTTATATTAATATGTTCTTTGATAATAAATTTTCGCATCATCTGTATTGTTTGAACTATAGAAGTAAAAACGTTATTTTTTATATAATAAAAAAAACATTATATGTCATCGTTTCATTAGAGAATATATTGGAGGTCTTATTGCCAGCTTCGTTGTTCCCAATGTTGTAAATGTTTAGATATCCAAAGTTTTGAGCTTAGACGCTCTTTTTTAATTTTTATTACACTTTTATTGAAATGTTTACATACCGAAAGTTATGAGCATCGACGTTGTTTTTTAATGTTTTTATTATTATTTCTATTTGTATTGAAATGTTTACTTACCGAAGGTTTAGAGCATTTACATTGTTTTTGGGGTGCTTGAATAGGCCTGACAGCTTAAATGTTTACATAGCGCGAGGTCCTTAAACAGGCCAGACAGCTTAAATGTTTGCATACCGTGAGTACATTTTTCCTCGAATTTTTCCATACAATGTTGCAGTGAATTTGGACAATATTGGTGTCCACCACCAATTGCATAGCCATTGTATGTTCCATACGTCTTCTATGCTTGGAATGCAATTTAGTCATCGTTGAAGATACATACATTGTTTACTGGTTCGGTGGGAGCTTCTTGTTCGTTGGTTCGTCGGTTATTGCTTGTTGTTGTTTGGTTCAACTTTGCAAGGTTGATAACATGCACCTGCAGTTGGACCTATTGGTGCTTGTTGCTTGCTTTTGTTTACTTCAACTTTGCAGGGTTGGGGTCCTGCATGTGAAATTGGAGTTGTTTTGTTTTACTTTGCAGGGTCCAGGTGTTGCACCCACAATTTGACCTGTACTTCTGTCGTTCATCGTTTCGGAGTATCTTTCGATGCCATAATTTAATTTCTATTCCTTCTTTGTTGTTCATTGTTTGCAGTTTACAAGTAAGAATGTTTGATTATTTCTACTGGCATGCTCATCATATGTTTCGAGTTCCTTATGTGCTTGGGTTGCAGTTTGGTAATCATTGGAGATACATATGTTGTTTACTGATTCAATGGTTGTTGCTTGTTTTTGTTTGGCTCAAGTTTGCGAGTTTGAGGTCTTGGGGCTGCAGTTGGGCTTGTCCGTGCTTCCTGGCTGGTTTTTTGTTTATTGTTTTCTTTTGTTTACTTCGGCTTTGCAGGGTTAGGGTCTTGCACCGACAGTTGGAGCTATTGTTTTTGCACTTTGCAGTGTTCAGGTCCTGCACCCGCAAGTGGACCTGCGGTTCTATCGTTTGTCGTTGCCAGTGAATTCGAGATCTGACGCATGTCCCGTGCCCACCTATCTTGCTCTTAAATTTTGCTCCAATTTTTTTTCCTAGCTCTGGACCATACCTACATGCCTTTGCAAAATGTTCTTGTATAAGAAAAGGATACTGAGATGGTGCTAGCAAGAGTGGTGTTC
>SNQJ01S0174755.1:20205-37335 GCA_010110895.2 Picea sitchensis | reverse complement strand
GAAGATGACAGTTCTCAATAGCTAAGCTGAACTGAATCAAATTACAGAGTGGTGAACATATGAACAATGATGACATTGGTAACAAAAGACAACTGTGATTCATATAACATAAAAGATTCAAAGTACATAGAAAAAAAGTATCCAGGATTGAACCCTGCATCTGTCTTAACTCTGTAGCTTTATAGCTTTACATCACAGTTCTGAGATCCTAAAACAATGGATCTGATATTCTAAAAACAAAAAGTAAACTATATTTACAAAAAACTAGGAAGAGATCCTCAAGATGAGGTCAGTTGATATATGATGATATTTAAGAATAGTAAAGTGTTGATGAAGTGCAGTCTAGCCTCCCAAGGTTGTTTGATTTAGTCTTCCAAAGATAAAATTCGAGTTTGCTGAAGTGTGCAAACAACCCTGATTTTTTGCCATTGAAAAAGGTACCAAAACTGATTGAAACCCTTCTTCCTTCCCTTATCTATCAAAAATAGTCATTGGATCTAACTTGATAATTCAAACAATATCCATTTGGAAATGTTTTGAACCATTCAGACTCAAAAAATTCTGATCTGGGCAAAAATTCGATCATTCTGGCAGTTACAGGCTTTCCGTGGTTAACTTAGGCAAAAATTAGGCTCCTTAACCACCGAAAGATCTTCTTTTGGTGGTTAATGAGCACTTTTCAGGCTCGCCTAAACCACCGAAAGTCTGACTTTGTTGAAACTTCAAAAATGAAAAATTTTGATTACCTTTTTTATTTGCTGAAGGTTCAAGATGTCTTTGGCGATGTTTGTCCTCCTCTAATAGGACTAGCAATCTCTTGTTGTTGTGTACTGGTCTCTGCTTCTCCCTCCAAAGATGTAGCAATCTCAGCTAGGGTTTCCAACTTTGTATGCTCCTGAGCTGTAGGTTGGGATTCTTTTATTTTTAATCTCAAAAGTCTTAGCTGCCTGTACAACTTCATATTTTCCTTTATGAGTGTCCTATTCCAATCCTTGATTTTATTATGTTTTTCCTTGACAGTTTGATTAATGTTATGAAGTTCTTCATTTCTTTCTTTCAAGTCTATATTTGTCTTCTTAATAACCCTTATTAAAACTTCCATTTCGTAGATTTGTTACAGAAGTTTCCTCACTTTCTGAGTCCTGGAAGCTTTGGGTTTTCTCGAAGAAGCTCCTACTAATGATTGATTTTGTTCCTCTGGAGGAGTAGGAGTAGGTAGGTTTGGGTATTCATCAATAGCTGTATCAGTTTGTTGCTCTCCTTGTGCCTCATTATGCTCTGGTTCATGCTCAGAATCTGAATATGGGAGGTTTAAAGGATTATCCTCCATGGCCAAACCTTCAGTCTTCTCTCCTTCCTCAAACTGTAATTTTCTCTTTGTTCTCTTCTTCTTGGCCGAGAAAGATTATTCTTGTTGTTTCAAGGGTGAAATAGCCCTTCGTTTCCTTTGAATACTCTTGGGACTATTAGCCTTCCTTGTGGCAGTCTTATTGCCCTTGTCCTCTCGTGGTTTGTTAGTCTGGAATTCATTCCATAAGAAAAAGAAATTCCATGCAACCTGCTTCTTCTTCAGAGACTCCTTGATAATAAGAGTGATGAGTCCTTGATGGGACAAACTGCTTGCCACCTTAGTGGGCTTAGCCTTGACCTGTCTTGCCATTTTGGTGAGAACCGTATGCAGATAAAAAGGAAGATTGATAGGTGCTCAGCCTGTGAAATGGTTTATAAGATTGAAGTGATAAAAAATCACTCTGTTATATCTCCCTTTGCATGTTATCTAAACAAATATTGCTTTCAACAAGGACTGCCACTTTGGTTCCAAGTAAGACATTGGAATATCCTTTTTCCAGATCAAATCTTTGTGTACAGGAAACATGTATGACCTAAATTCAATGTTTGAAGGTATGGTAGACTTGAACCAACAGTCTCCTGACCTATGTAAACCTATGTATTTGGAAATTGCAGCTTCATCCACAACGAACTCTTCTTTTCCTACTATAGCATTCCTCCCATCGTATGAAATGGAAAATGATTCACAAACTTGTTGATGGAAGTCTGTCAGTTTTTCACAATAAGCATAAACACCAACCTGCTTGAAGAATTCAGTCACCTTAGGGTGATCCTCGAGGTACCAAACCCCATCGAGTTTAGCCCTTAGGGTTGGTCCAGACTCTGGCATTTAAGAAATATTGATGTGTCCCTGTCAATTAGGAGAATATGCATGCAAATAGGGACATTACTCGAAACTTTAGGAACAAGTCAAGGTATGTTATGGCTTGATGAACAGAAGGTGTGACTCATCAAACATAGAGTATATTTCGACAACATAATCGATGACAGAGGATTTAACTCAGAGCTAAATCAGAAACCAGGTGTATAATTCAGAGTAAGAATAATGACCATAGGTATGACTTAGCATCATGATTTAACCAAAACTTGATTCAAACAACCAGTAAACTGAAATTAAGCTGAGACTTATTTCCAGGTAAGAGACAATATAGAATCAGAATATGATCGAATTGAAACTACCTGATGACTGGGTTGAATGATTCGGTTTGACACCTAGATGATTGATCGATTGTTGAACTCGATAATTTAATCACCAGCTTTCCATAGTGAACGGGATTGTGAACTCTGCTAATGTGCCTGGTTGAGAGAATCACGGGATTGTGATATAGATGACAGCTCTTAGACTCAAAATGAAATTAAATGGAAATTAAATAGAGCTAAAAATAAATCATCATGATCTTGTAATCCCGTGGCTGGCAGTATTGAAAATCCACGTGATGTATCCTTTCTGTTATGCGAAATCTCATATGAGTTTTTGTGCCTCGTCGAAATTTAATGGCAATCTGACAGATGAAGGCTGAGAGGGAATTTCAGTATTAATTCATCAATGACCTGGAGAGCTCACCATTTGACATGACTTTCAGCGATTAGAAGTGATGATCACGCTCGTGCGAAAGCATGAGTTTTTCCTTTGCGCATAGAAACATTTTTGGTGGTTAACAGGCCTTTTATTTCCGCTTCTTAACCACCAAAAAACACAAATTTTAGTGGTTAAGAGCCATTTTTTAACCCCTTTTAACCATTGAAAACCTGAGATTTGAAATTTTGAATGCCAAGACCAAAGATGATACTTCTTCCAAGTTTACATCCAAAAAGCAGACCATATAACATACCTCAAAAATTTAGAAATGAATTTTTTGACCTGTTTCTATTACCTAAAATTGAAAGCTTGACAGTGCTATTTTAGGAGATAACAACACCATTTATGGAAATTTATGGATAACACCCTCCTTCCATAACTTCTTCTCTAAAATAAAAATCTAAGGTTCAAGAAGTGGAAGATCACATCGAGAATCAACAACAAGTTCTCCAAATCTTAAAGGACAACCTAACCATGGCACATAATCGCATGAAACAACAAGCATATCAACATCGTAGTGAAAGAAGTTTTGAAATAGGGGATTGGGTTTTTTTAAGACTACAANGTAATGTTATTTTATTTATGTCGGCTTTAGGCCATTAGTTGTAATTATACCTCCTAGTCTCCTATATATACCAAGGAGACATTTTCATTTTGAATCATCTTGTACTTGAACATTTAAAGTGGGGTAAGAGGAGGTTTCCCCCTTGAAGAGGCTTATTATCTGAAATTATCTCTTTTTCAAGGCATTGAGTACTTTTTCTGAGGATTTTCTATGCTATATTGATATTTGGTTCTTAACACATGGGGTCAAGGCTTTGTGCTCGACTGTGATTTTGTAGAAAGTGCTAAGTGTTGTGATAGATATTGTGGCTCTATGCATTTGACCTATTTTTGGAAGGAAAAGAAGGAGGATCTAGGGCTTAGTGCGCAAATATCCTGTCTTGTGCAAAGTTCGAGTCTGTGGCTTAGTGCACAGGAGTGACTAGATGTAAGATCTTGGTGAATAATATAGAGGAGAAGTGGTTTATGGACATAGCCCCACCCTGGGGTGACCCACGTATATCTGGTGTCTCGTGGTTTGCTTTGTGCAGTGTCTTTATGTTATGCATTTGCTTAGTGCTTTGATTATGATGTGTAATGAATATATATTTTGTTTCTTAAGTACTTTGCTTATGTTAAAGGGTAAATGAATGCTATATATGACTCATAGTGCTAAGTGCTAAGTGATCAGGTTGCATAATGACTTTTTGTTACTGCATTAGATATGTCTTTTTAAGGTCAATAAACTAATGCATGTTCACTTCGTAAGTGTTAACATAATATTTTTTGAAGTGCTATTATCACAGATTCGTGTCCCAACCTAGTTACAAACACCTGCGTCCTATAACCCCCCTTGCTTCTACCTCGCGTGAGACTTCGCTTACTTAGCAGGTGTTGCCGAAAGGGATGATAGTTAGGGTTTTGTTGGTGCATTGTTGAGCGTTGAACCCTAGGTCTGCCCCTGTGCCAACACATGAAGATGAAGCTTTTTATTATTTAGAAAATGAAAAATGTGATCATTATGATTTTAAGGATCTTGAAGATTACATTAAGGAAACCCTACAAAATTACCAAAGGCTTACCATGCAACTAAAACAAATTCTCAAGAAACAAGAAGAAAGTGAAACTAAGCAAGGGACCCAATTAGAAGAGAAAGAAGAAGAGATCAAGAGACTAAAGAATGAAATAATTAATCAAGAAGAAGAAAAGAAGAAGGTAGATGATGAGCTTAGCAAAAGCCTTTAAGTCAATGTCAATCTAAAGTCCCAAATTGAAGAAGCCAAAAGGATAGAGGAACTATTGAAGAATCAAGTAAATGAAAAGGAAGAGTCATGCCATAAGTTGGAAACTGAAGTTGTTGATCTCAGAAAGAACGTAGAGAAGTCAAACACTCACATCAAGTTCATGAATAGTTGAACAATCTTGGATGAAATCCTAGATAGTCAAAGATCTCCAAATGATAAATCAGGTCTTGGATATAACAAGGAAGCTTCTCACTTTGAAGATAGCACTTCTAAGAAGCATGAGGTAAGTCCTTCATTCTCAAAAAGTGGAAGCAAAGATGCAAGTCAAGCACCTACACAATGCAAGGAAACCTTAAGGAGAGCATAGGAAATAAGACATCAAGAAGCCATCTTTACACTCCAAAGAAAATTAAGAAGAGAGACACTTTCAAGGTGGACACCAAAGCAAACGTATGGAAATGTTTTTCATGGTCACTGCTTCTCATGTAATGAATATGGTCACAAAGATTTGGATTGAAAAAATTATGCAAGGAGAGATGTTGGAAGACACCATAACATCGTAATATGTTGGAGATGTAATCAAGTGGGACACATTGCAGCTCATTGTCACACCATGAGATGTTATAGTTGCATTGGGTTTGGCCACAAAGCTCAGGATTGTTGGAATTCAAGGAGACAGTCAATGAGGATTTCTTCATATAGCATTGCAAGAAGAGAACATGTAACTTGGAAGGAAGAAAATGTTGAAAGGATGGAAGCTCAGAGTACAAGTACAAAGAAATCAAGACACTCTTAGAAGTGGATNGTCTTGGATATAACAAGGAAGCTTCTCACTTTGAAGATAGCACTTCTAAGAAGCATGAGGTAAGTCCTTCATTCTCAAAAAGTGGAAGCAAAGATGCAAGTCAAGCACCTACACAATGCAAGGAAACCTTAAGGAGAGCATAGGAAATAAGACATCAAGAAGCCATCTTTACACTCCAAAGAAAATTAAGAAGAGAGACACTTTCAAGGTGGACACCAAAGCAAACGTATGGAAATGTTTTTCATGGTCACTGCTTCTCATGTAATGAATATGGTCACAAAGATTTGGATTGAAAAAATTATGCAAGGAGAGATGTTGGAAGACACCATAACATCGTAATATGTTGGAGATGTAATCAAGTGGGACACATTGCAGCTCATTGTCACACCATGAGATGTTATAGTTGCATTGGGTTTGGCCACAAAGCTCAGGATTGTTGGAATTCAAGGAGACAGTCAATGAGGATTTCTTCATATAGCATTGCAAGAAGAGAACATGTAACTTGGAAGGAAGAAAATGTTGAAAGGATGGAAGCTCAGAGTACAAGTACAAAGAAATCAAGACACTCTTAGAAGTGGATGAAGAATATTGAACAACCAGACATGAATGAAGGAATAACAAATCAAGAAAGATTCACTCTTTCTGAAGCATATGTGGGCTCTTGTGGGATAAGTCACATACATACATGAGGTGACCTATAGAAAGGTCATGTACATACACATGGAATAGGTCACGTACTTATGGAAAAATCCTCAAGAATACGAGTGTACAAATGAGTTGCAACATGGTTTGATGGTATAATTCTATTTTGCAGGGTATGGCATAATTTGTTGCAAGTTTTTCATGATTATATACTTTCTTTGGTACATGATGTATGGGATGATATAGTTGAGATATTTGGTTGATATATTGATGGTTGATATACATGGCTGTGGCACTTGCTTCATGGTAGAGGCATATCATGGGTGATATGACACTTGTTTGAGACACATGGTTGACATGTTGGTAGAGGCATATGGTTGGTACACAGTTGGAACATGTTCTTGGCATATGGTTGATACACTGCATTGATGATATCTTATGGTATATTGTATGGTATTGATGGATATAGTTGATGCACATGGGTGTTCTACATGGTTGGCACACAATATGGCACATGATGTACATGGTTGATGTTTTGTTTATGATTCTGTATTCATTGTTGACATATATTTGTCTTCATGATGTATGGTATGGAATGAGTTTTATGCACAGACAGGTCCAAGGATCGCCATAGGAAGAGAATATCATTATTGAGCAGTTGATCTATGTTTCGGTTGAGTAGTAGAATTTGCGACAGAAGCAGATTGCAATAGTAGCATATTGTTCATCTTGTAGAGAAGATAGGGGGAGACATACCCACAAGGGGAGCTATTCTTCTTCCCATGATTGGTTGAAACAACATGATTCCAGGAGGAGATATGATTGAAATCCATGCCATCGGCATTGCATCCGAGTGATATCCATTGTCCAAAGGGGGAGATATGATTCATAGGAAGCTCAAAGGCATCGAGACAAGGGGGAGTATCCCCAAGGAGAGTTCAGGCAGGGGGAGCATCCCCAAGGAGAGAACTACCTTTTTCCATTGATGTCAAAGGGGGAGAGATAGTCACATTGATGTGGCAATATGAACATTGATGAGGATAAATGATCACAGAGGGAGCATGAGAATTTCCATGTCCAAGTGTTTCCATGAATGATTGGTGTTGACATCAATGTTGGTGTTGCCATTGTTGTAGGGATTTTGTACATGGGTGTTCCTTTTTTTGCAAATAGTCCGTCTGACCCAAAAAAGGGGTAAACTTATACCAGGTGGACATCTTTTCAAATCCATGATATGAATGTGAAAATACAATCATACTCGATGATCTTTTCTTGTTTTAAGGAGTACAAAAAGAGCTTAAAAGAGACTCCATATAATGGTTCCATAACTTATGTCGATAGTGTTCCTAAAAAAAATATGGTTAGAGTATGGTGCCATGAGAAAAGAAAATGATAAATATCCAAAAATGAAGGAAAAGAGATATTTTATAGTGTGAACGGGATTAATATGAAGCTATATGTGGTTAAAAATAGGGTTTTTACCTCATTTTACCCATTTACCTTGGTGAAAATTTGGGGATCCTTTTTCTTTTTCAAATTTGGAGTAGTGATTGTGGAGCATGGAAACACAAATCATGTACCTTTTAGCCAGAAAACAATAGTTTGGACCTCATATTACAAAACCCACCTTGCATTTTTTTTATGCATTTATTTATTCATGGCATGACTTGAAAATTTGCAAGTTTGCATGGTCGCAACTAACCTCTTTGCGGGGAGAGACCTAATGGTTTGGTCGCTTTGTGTGAAGGAGGAAATCGAGATTGGTCATGAACATAGTATATTTGAGGGGTGACCAACCAGTATGGTCCTGGCTGGTCACCCTATCGACCAAAAGAGGTTGCGACCAAACAAAGTGGTCACGATTGGTCTCCCTGTCTGCTCAGGAAATTCACGACCAAGTGTGTTTTTAGAATTGTTTTGCAAAAATTTTGATGAGTATTGTATATGAATGGGTTCTAAAAAACAATTTGGTTTTTTTGGAAGGTTTAAGCAACGATGTTGGAGTGGAAAGAATGCGAACATGAAGAGAATGATAATGTTGTGTTGGAGGATCCTTTGACTTTAGATGATTTAAGGAACTGTGGGTTACTAAAGTTCTTCCTATGTTAGAACATGTGAGAACAACCAGTGTTGTTATAAAGGTTGGTTGATATGTGGGATGCAGATCACCAACATTTTGTTGTACGATACTAGATATTAATCTTGGAGATTGAGGATATTTACTTTATGAAGGGATTGTCTTGTCGTGGTGCCACCGTAGTCTTGGTAGGTCGCAAGAGGGGTGGTGTAGATCGGGTGGATGACTATGTGGCCCATTACTGTAATGGAGGTACACAGAAGAGCAACAATAAGTTGGATATTAATCAAGTAGTGGATTTGACCCTATGTACCATTTTATTCACCATTACACGGGTGTTAGCGTCGGAAGTCACTCCTGGATTACGACAAGAGTAAGCCCAACACCCATCAGTTTATATGTCACAGGTTGTTTATAAAGGGTGACCGAATGGAATTAAACTTAGAAAAATATCATTTTAACTCATAATCCTAGACCAGGCTATGCATGAACAAGTGAGGTCTTGATATAACTTCCATCAGTAAGCTAAGTTTAAAAATGGACAGAGGGAAGACTTGGTGAGAAATATGAACAAGACTACTATGGGCATCAGGCCTTCCAGCATCTTGGAGAAGAAAAAAAAAAAACTGGAATGTGCCTAAATGACACAGTTACAATAACTATAGTGACGACTCGACTGGATCCTCCAATTCCGAGCGTCGCAATGCTACTATAACAACTTGAATGGATCCTCCAATTCCAAGCTATCCAGTGTGAGAGGGAGAGATAACACATCAAACTGATTAAAACTGGTGCGAAAATTGCAGTGTTCAACCATACATCATCCTACAACATCAAAACCCTCGACTGGATCCACCAATTCCGAGTGTCTTAACACAGAGTTTACAGAGATGGAAAGAAGTCTAATTTCATTAAATAGGAAGTCTCATATACAAATGCATAACATGTCTGAAATTGGACCCTGTCCATAGATCTGGATGCGCAGATCCTAGCCGCCCAGATCCATGCACCTCATAAACTAAATGCGCCAGATCACAAATACGTAGGAAAAGTGGGCTTTTGACCCACTTCTTCCCAGTTGTTCTCCAAAGGGGGAACTCCTTATTGAAAATAGCCCCAAACATGTTTATGCGATACCATTAGGCTCCATGGGGGACGACACGCCCCCTGCAGGCTGCCGATAACTCTTTTGTAGCTTCAATGCCTTGTTGTGGGCTATGGAGTTATTTATTAAGCCGAAGACAAACAGGAAAACAATATTTACAAAAACCAAAGAGCCACTTGTGGCTCAAACAAAATACTTCTTCAGGAAATTCCCATTCACAGGGCCATTAAAAAATTCTTCACCCTCCAAATCCTGCAACCTATAGGTGTTTCTTAAAAATACGTCAGAGATTTTGAAGGGCCCAATCCAGAGGGCTTCAAACTTGTTGTGTTTGCCTCTATCCTGCATGGGTGCATCCCACTTAAGAACTAGATCTCCCAGCTCGAATTCTCCTTTCCTGACCTTCTTGGCAAAGGCCTTCTTGATCTTCTACTGATGATCATGAACTGATGATCGTTAACTCTGTCCATTAACTTCTCTCTGGTCTGCTGCACTTCCAACAACTAATGAATTCTTCTGACCATATTGTCGGGCTCCCCTTCATAATCCTGAAATAATTTTTCTATAGGTAGAGCCAAATGAGTGGGAAATACATCTTCTGTCCCATAAACAAGTTATAAAGGGGAGGTGCCTAGGGACCTTTTGGTTGTCACTCGATCAGCCCACATAGAGAATTTGAGTTTTGAATCCCATGCCTTATTATTGTCTTCCAACAATATTTTAATGAGCTTGATCATACTTTTGTTAGAAGACTCTACCAATCCATTGCCTTGAGGATAATAGGGAGTGGAGTGAATCAATGAAATCTCAAACTGCTCACAGAACTTGACCAGAGGCTCAGACTTGAAGGATGCAGCATTATCAGTGACAATTCTACTAGGATAGCCAAATCTTGCTATGATATCCTCTAGGAAGATGATGATTACCTTGTGTGAAGCACTCCTAGTAGGGACAAATTCTATCCACTTGGTGAAATAGTCTGTTGTAGTCAGGATCCATCTATGTTGGCCACTTGAAGGAGGATGAATCTCTCCAATGAAGTCCAACCCCCATTGTTGAAAGGGTCTTGAAGCTACTACAGGATTTAGTGGCAGAGATCTGAGCTATTGCTTTCCTGAGAATATTTGGCATTTGATGTAGGCTTTGACTTCTTTGCAGACGTCAGTGAATAAGGTGTCCCAGAAATACCCACCCCTGAGAATTTTGTAGGCTGTGGTTTTCCAGAAATGATTCCCCCCACACATGCTGCTATGGAAATCAAACATAACTCTTTTGGCTTCCTGTGGGTTTAGACATCTCAAGAGCACTTCTAGAGGGTCTCTCTAATACAGGGCTTGGTCAATAAGGCAATATCTGATTTGTTTGAGCTTTAAATCTCTTTCCTTTCTCTTCCTGATTTCATTAGGAGGCTTTAATTCTTGTAGAAAATATAAAATGTCTCTATACCAGGAGCATTATGTTAGTGGTAAATGATCTGGAGAGTCTTGGCTGGACAATTTGGCCTATTGATTTTCTGAACAAAAACTGATGAGGTTAACCCCCAAGGCCTTACAATTGGATTCAACCAAAAACTTGGATAAATCATGCCCTTTAACTAGGTTGGTGGTCTTTATTTCCAAATCAAACTCAAGGATATTGGCAATCCATTTACTCCTTCTCCCATCTATGTCAGGTTGTATAAGAATGTCCTTCACAGAGGCTGAAGGAACATATGCAATTATCTTCGAGTGCAAGACATAGACTCTAAAATATTTGAGAGCTTTCACCAGGCCATAGGCTTTCTTATCCATGATTTCATACCTGATCTCAACATCCCTTAACGCCTTACTAAAAAAGGAAATAGGTTGTTCCAGCCCTTAATCGTTTTTTTTGCAATAAAACAACAACGACTGTATCAAAAGAAGAAAAATAAAAGATTAGTAAATCCTTGGAATAATTAGGACTGATCAGTACAGGTGCCTTAGTCAGTGCTCTTTTTATTTGGTTGAAATATTCCTTGGGTTCAAGAATCCATTTTACTTCATTCCCTTTCCTGATCATGGCTGTGATGTGCTTTACCAACTCAACAAAATTTGAGACAAACCTCCTTAGGAAGTTAATCTTTCCCGGGAACACCTGGACTTCTTTTCTGGACCTAGGAAGTGACAAGGTTTGAATTGCCTCCTCCCTACTAGGATCAATTCTCACTCCCTCTGCTAATACTATATGGCCTAACAACTTTCCCTCCTTCATAGCAAACCAAGATTTCTTGAGATTTAAGGAAAGGCCAAACCTTCTGCATTTCAAGAAAACCTTCCTCAAATGACAAAAATGCTCTTTATCATATCTGGAGAAGACTGTGATGTCATCCAGGTAGATGAATACAAATTGATATTTCTCCCCAATGAAGGCTATGTCCATGGCTCACTGAAATGTTTCCCCTGCATTCATCAATCCAAAGGGCATTTTGGCATACATAAATGTGCCCCAAGGAGTGGTGAAGGCTGTTTTTTCTCGATCCTCAAGTAGGAATGATATCTGATTGTAGCAAAAAAACACATCAATCATAGATATCCTGGATGCACCTATTACCCTCTGCAATATATGTTCCATCTTTGGTAGGGGGTAATTTTCCTTCTTTGAGCTTCTATTCAGATTTCTGAAATCAACACAAAGTCTGATTTCTCCACTCTTTTTTCTTACTGGGACTAGATTGGCCACCCACTCATAATATCTCAAAGGGACTATGATTTGAATATCCAACAACTTCTTTACTTCTTTCTCCATGACAAGTAGAAACATAGGATTGATTTGTCTTAGCTTTCGCCTGAAAGGCATAGCCTCTTCCTTCAGGGGAATCTTATGCTCAATGACAGTTGTGTCATATGTCTTGAGGTCTTCATAGGTCCAAGCAAAAACATTAGCAAATTCTCTCAATAGTTCAACATATTCAACCCTCTGCTCTATTTTCAAGCTGCTTGAAAAATTGACAAATTTTGGCTCCTTCTCCATGCCAATGTTGCACTTAGTTGTATCAGCACTATCGTTTGAGATATCACCCATCACTACCACATCATTGTTATCAAACAACCTCTCCAAAGGAACCAGTCCCTTTGGAGTGTGATTGTTGGGTAATTAAACAATTTGATGATCAACAATCTTGTTCATAAGAGAATCAACATGAGAATCTGCTTCAAAGGTAGGGTGTTGATCAATGTGTAATGTTGAAAACTCCTCAACTGTCTCCAAGAACCTCTTAATTTCAAGATCATCCTCAAACACCTTCCAATGCTTAACATTGTCAGGTATAGAGGGTCTATATTTGACTTATGTATCATACCCGAGCTTAGGTGGCAGAGGGACTCTAAAATTGCTGGCTGAAACAACCATAGAATCAACCACAGTGTTTTCTCCCCTTGGAATGAATGATATATTGAAAGCTACAAAAAAAATGTCCATGAGGTCCCATACTTCGTTTCTGTAGATCTTGAGTCGAGGGTGCTTGGCCTGATAATCATTCTTGATTTGTTGAATAATCAAATAAGCATCTCCAAACACAACTATCTCCTTTATGCCCATGTCCTTTGATGCCCTTAATCCCAAAACAAGAACTTTGTATTCTGCCACATTATTGGTATATTCAAACTCTAATTTGTATGATAGAGATGTAGTTTCTTGAACAGGGGAAATAAGAACTATCTCAACACCAACACGATCTTTGGAGGAAGACCCATCAAATAAAATTTTCCATACCGAGGTAGTTTGGGGTGAAATTTCATGGGGGTTAATCGACTGCTTTCTGAGCTGAAGAGGAGCTTCAGGGGTGTTGGTGAGCTGCAACAAAATGGATCCTAAATCAGTGTCAAGGGAAAAGATGGGATGATTGGTGGGGTCTGCCTCATCACTGACAATGTAGGCTAGCTGAGCCTCTATGTACAATCTTCTGTGTTCCCCTCCAAAGACTGGAATGATGGCATGTGTGAGATCCATCTACGATGTTACCCCACGCTTTTTAATCCAAGATCTTGACAATAACATGCCAAACTTGGGAGGGACATCATCTACCACAATGTCCATAACCACACTCTTCATTGGAAGCTGAAACAATGATACCAACAGATCTTTGATGACTCCAAGGCATTGCACCCTCCTTGAATCAAAGGAGTATAAATCATGATAGGCCTTTTTTACTTCCAATCCCAGCACTTCCATAACTGTTTTGGGCATCAGATTGTGGGAAGCCCCTGAATCCATTAGGAAATTGTGCAACACCTTATCATGTATGTTCAGGGATGTGTAGAAGGGAGGGGATGAATCATCTCTATCTTCTACCATAGGTCCTAGGATGATTGTTGGCTTCTCATCTTGGAGATTCACTGAGTCTGTGGAAAGCTGAGGAGACTCGGACTGTAGCAGTTTGGAGAGGGATATTTTGAACTCTTTATGTTTGACTAGCTTTGAAAGGGGTACATGAATCCTGATCTTTTGAATTTTGTGCTCAAATTTAAAGGGGAAGGAGGCTTAGGAGCTTCCCTCACCTTTGGGATAGGGTCTTTGACTATTGGTGAGATATTCTGAGTTTTCCTTTCCTTGGTTGTATTTTTTGTGGACTTATCATGCTTTTCTGCAACAAGAGGTTGATTAGGGATGTTAGACTTCCCTTCTTTCTTCTTCGATCTGAGATTGTATTTGTTAGGAATGTTGTTGGATTTCTCCCCTTTACTCAACTCATTTATTTTGTTGTTCATGAGGGATTCTTCATATTCTTCTTGAGTCAAATGGGGGAAAGGTGAGGTGTCTTCAATACAGTGAATTTCAGGGTCTAGTTCTTGTTCTTCCCTCTCCTCCTCATCAACTAGGCTATTTTGGAGAGGGGTTTGAATCCTCTCATTATCCCTATCTATGTTCCTTTGTTCCGTTGGCATAATCTGGGGAACATGGTTGTTTGTCCTCTTGAATTTGCTTCTGTTGTCCACATTCTGAGGATTTCTTTATGTCTGTTTCCCCTCCATTTTCATTTTCTCCATCTTTGTAGATAGATACTTTACCATCTTTGTCAACTCATCTAATTGAGGGTGAGTTGTAGAAGAACCAGAGGTTGATGCCTCAGATTTCCCTTTTCCCCTATCTTTGTCAGATTTTCTCCTGAGCCTATTAACTGCCAACACATTGGATTATACTTCCAAGAGTGCATATTGCATGTTATCTAGGGAAGTGGCTCTTCTTTCTCTAAGTAGGAGGAAAAAATCAGGGTCAAAAGAACTAGCATAAGTTATTTTGGCAGAGGCTTCTGAGGGTTTGATCTCAGTAGGTATTTTATTGTACATTTTATTGAATCTTTTGGAGAAATCATAGACAGACTCTCCTTCCATTCTTTTCAAGGACCCAAACTCTGTCATGTAATACATGAAATCTTTTTTATCTCCCCACTGTCTCAAGAAGGCATTATATAGAGCCTCAATCCCAACAATAGATCCAGGGGTCATTCCCCTAAACCATTTCCTAACCTCACCGTCAAGGCTCTGGAAAAAGACTCTCATCCAGGCATCTTCATTTTCAATGTTCAGGTTGTCTACATAACTATAGAAGGCAACAAGGTGCTCTTTAGCAATTATGTCCTCCTCCCTAGTGAATTTAGGCATATATTTCAAGTAATATCCAACAGGGAGAGGATTCAATGGCTCGGGTAGGACTAGAGGGGCATAACTTGCAACCACTATGGCATCCATCCTATTTCCAGGGGGATTAGCACCAAACATAGGGATATTAGGTGGAAGAGAGTTAGGAGGAGAACGAATTTGAACATGGGAAACTAAAACTGAGATTACAGGAGGAAAGGGAAACAATAAAGGATTTGAAGTGAAGGTTGTTGGGTTAGAAGGAGAAGGGTCTGGTGTGGGTACAACAACAACAACAATAACAGGAGGAGGTGTGGTAAAGACTAGGGTAAGAAAATCTTATGGATTCCTCGGTCTAGAATAGGCTGCAATGTCAGGGGATATAGGAGTGACAAGAGTTTCCCTTTCTCATTCAAGACCAGGAGAAGAAAACTCAACAAGAACAACCCCAAAGTTTAGAAAAGGGAAACTTTAGTAAAAGGTCTGCTAGGAAAATGAGAAGCAGATAATGAAGTTTCTAACAAAGGAAGATGAGAACTGTCAGAAATACTTGGTTCAACAATAGAAGATCCTTCTCTGAGGACCTTTCCCTTTTTGATGAATTTCTCTAGATCTGATTTAGGTGTTGCCAAGGGTAGCTGGGGGGTAGACCTCGTGTGTCTACCTCTGGAAGCCACAACTGAAACAACAGGTCCGCCATAGTGGAGTCATCATGATGGAGTTTCCAGGTGCACAATAACAATCTTGGAAGGTTTCGATGCCTAATGAACCTTCAGAATTAGAGTCTCAACGTCGTTCAATCCTGGGGAAAATCTTCAACTTCATCCCCAACAACGATGCCCGAAATGTTATCATCAGAAGTCAGTCCTAGATTGCAGCAGGAGTAAGCCCGACACCCATCAGTAAACTCAAAACAATATCATTTTAACTCATAATCCTGGACCATGCTATGCATGAACAAGTGAGGTCTTGATCTAACTTTCGTCAGTAAGATGATTTTAAAAATGGACAGAGGGAAGACTTGGTGAGAAAGATGAACAAGACTGTTATGGGCATCAGGCCTTCCAGCATCTTAGAGAAGAAAAACAAAACACTGGAATGTGCCTAAATGACACAGTTACAACAGCTATAATGACGGCTCTACTAGATCCTCCAATTCTGAGCATTGCAATGCTACTATAACAACTTGAATAGATCCTCCAATTCCAAGCTATCCAGTGTGAGAGGGAGAAGATAACACATGGAACTGATTAAAACTGGTGTGAAAATTGCAATGATCAACCATACATCATCCTACAACATCAAAACCATCGATTGGATCCTCCAATTCCAAGTGTCTTAACAAATATTTTACAGAGATGGAAAGAAGTTGAATTTCATTAAACATGAAGTCTCAGATACAAATGCATAACCCTGGAAAACTAGTGCTCCATAAAAACTTTACAATTGGGAGCTTAGCTCTACCATCGATAGTCACAAAAATGGAAAAAATGCCTCTACATACTTGGAGCTGGCTCCATTGCTGAAGGCACGATCATGACATGAGTTTAATTCTTTTCATTGACGAGCTTCTTTGCCAAGATGCACATGCAGATGATGGTCATACTGCCCATGCAGTCGGTTGTCAGACACAATCTCTGTCAGGATGGATGAACAGTCTGCCTCTGAGCTTGTCCCTTTCCAACCTTCTATTTATGGAAGGAGATGACATTCAACCACCGTTAACTACCTCAATAACTTCTTTCTCGGGATCAGGTAAGGCTCGATCAACTCTGCGCTTGGAAAACATGGCAGCCTTTCCTTGGCTACAAATTCTTCATTGGACTTCTACAAGGGGGCCCAATCTGTGAATGTGGATGAAGATCTGACAGTGAGGGTGATGACACCAACAATGTGAAGGTGAGACAAGGGGTTGTGACACCGGATGAGAAGTTCATGGGAAAATGGATAGGACATAGGTGGAAGTGGCATGGAGCATGGGGGTACAAGTGTTAGGAAATAAGAGGGACAAAGGGAAAGGGGACATGACACCTAGGATAGTGGAGGATGGGTGTGGTGGTGAAAGGTAGGAGGGAAGCAGGAGATGTGTCAGGGGAATAAGAGAGGAAGAGTGGGGGACACTTGTCACCAGGAGGCGAAGGCGATAAGTGGAGGAGGAAGTAGTAAGGGGTTTTAGGGGGGCCCACAC
>SNQJ01S0174755.1:0-20195 GCA_010110895.2 Picea sitchensis | reverse complement strand
ATGATTAATGTTCTTTAGTATGATGGACTTTTGGTGCTTTTTATGTTATGGATATATGGGCAGAAAGCCCAATTTTGTTATGTTATACCAATTTTGGATTTTTTTGGACACACATTATATATATGTGGATATAGGGCTTTGTGATTTTTTGTTATATATATGTGATGAAATGGTTTATACAATGTTTGTATAATATAATGCTTGTTAATGAAGTAGATTCCAATTCAACGCAAAACTTTCTAGTGCGTCAACTAAGGAATTGAATTTTCTTGGTATATGTTCATAAGTGATAAAATGAAATGATCATTCCACGAGTTCTACCCTTAAATATTTCCAAAAAAGGATAGGATTTCAAATAGAGTAGGTCGTGTTGAGGTGTGAAACAATGATCTCAAAATCTAGGCGTACTCTCAGGTGATGCATGCCCAAAGTAGATGCTTCGGTCAAAATTTCAATGATGACACATTATTCGACAACATTGTTTGTTGCACGTCCTAGATAGATGCCCCTACAGATGACTATTTCGTTGGTGGGTGAAAGTATCACCCAGACAGTGGAAGCGATATTCTGGGAGGTGAGACTAGCTCCATCCAAATATGCATAATAGGGTAAGGGGAATGACGAAATCTTCATCGCAAGCATTAAGTAGGATAACCATATTGATAAATACTATCACATAAAAGGAAAACAAAGACAACCATGTTGTACTATAATACATATGGTACAAAAGCACTAGATAGCGCGAGGCTTATGCATAGTACTTTTTCAAGTAGAGCCCATTACAAGGCTCTAGGAGAATATCTCCTTCGTAATCAACTAACTCATAGGATCCTTTTTGAATAGCGAATTTGACAACATAGGGCCCATGCCATGGAGGTTTGAATTTTCCTTTGCCCATTTTATCATGGTCTTGATCATAGATCAACACCAAGTCACCTTCTGGAAAAGTTTGAGGATGATTTTTCTGATCATATTGTGACTTTACTCTCTTTTGGTGGGATTCGTTAGCCATGATGGCCCCACAAAAAAAAATTAATTCTATTCATCTAGAGAGAACCAAATTACTTTTTGTAGGTATCTTAAGCACCACAAAACTATGGGTAAAGTGAACATACATGATTTGGAATAACTATAGAAACATAGGGACAAAAAAATTTCCAACATCAAAAGTTGTAGATAGAGAAAACCCCAAACCCTGCCATGAAGAAGCAAAAGATACAACCTCCATAGAAACTCCAATGGCTAGACGAACCAAGTCATAGAGGCATACAATCATTATGGAGACCATAAGTTGAAGGAACCCTACACCCACGATCAACAAAAACACCTTCACACAACCAATAGAAAAAAGGCCCAATAGCTTCCCACCCTAGGATAAGAACTCAAAAGATTGACCATGCTCCAAACCAATACTCTCACCAAATCTCTGACCAAATTTCAGTCAGAAGAGAATGGAAAGAATACTGAAAGTGAGGCAGGAAAAAGATCGACCCAAGGCCCCAACAAAAGGGAAACAAAACTCCAAACCCAAAGCACCAAAAACAAAGAATCATGACATCAACACCATGGCCCCTGGAGAAACTCTGAATATGCATCAAACCCTGAATGGACAAGGGAAAAGATGAAGAAACAAGAAAAGGAGACAACCACCTACCACAAAAGAGAGAAAGGTTGCACCAAGAAACCTGCAACACCATGAAAAAAACCATACGGTCCCAGATCTACACATCAGAAAAAAAAACCCTCAAGAGAGTTCACACCCACAACGCCATGAAGAAACCCAAATGACCCCACACTCATCACAAAAATCCTCAAAAACCAAAGAAAGAGCTATCTAAACAATAACATCGCCAAGGCGGACCATAAGAGGGATCAGAGAACAAAATCTGAAAGATCAAGCATGAGAACACCAGGACCGGGTGCTAGAGCACCATATCGAGGGACACAAACCCCTGATCTAAGAGAAAAACAAAAGCCACAAGATGAATGGCACCAACAATCACAGAGAAAAAGCTTAAGGAAGCCCCGACCAACACAAAAACACAAGTGATCTCACAACAGATCGAATCCCACCAGGAACTAGAGAGGAAGCATTGAATTTGAGCATACAAGCACTGAATCTAACAAGAAACAATACCACCAACCCACCACAATAAGGAAACACAAAAAAAAACCACTCACAAATTCACAAGATCCGCACCCGGATAAGAGAGATCAGAGACCAGATCATAACCAAACCACCTCCACGCAAAACCAAACATGGATCCTTCTCATCAGCAATAGTCACAGCCCTTGGGGCTAGGATTCTGCGGCTAGGGTTTCCCCATACACTAAGAAGGTTGAATATGAAAAGAACTTTCTCTTAGATTGTCCATCCTATACCTAGATTAGATCTCATTTTCAAAATATTTGCCACACTACCAACCTTCCTAACCTCTTAACTCAACAAAACTATGGTGATATTGGAAAGCTTTTCTTAATGATTGTCGATCACAGAGACAAAATTCTAAAGAATCCCAAGTAATCACTTACCCTCTTAAGGTTCGATAGACCAATTAGGTCTTAGTGGACGTTAATCATCATCATCATCAATATACCTATATTACTATTATAATATCCATTAATCATCATATAATACAATCATATTAATATATGAGACTATATTAATATGATGATGATGATTATTATTATTAACATCCACTAAGACCTAATTGGTCTATCAGACCTTAAGAGGGTAAGTGATTACTTTTGATTCTTTAGAATTTTGTTTCTGTGCTTGAAAAGAATTAAGAGAAGCTTTCCATGTTCCAAGATATATATTTTTTTAATAGAAACTAGGAAAATTGTATATTAAAACTCTACCGAAAAAAGAAGCTATTGAGTACATATTAGTTTACAAAATTTGCTGCTATCAAGAAGTTCCCACCTGTGTTCTCCAGTCTGAATATGGAGAATTGAGGTGGTGCTATCTATTCTACTAAATACTGAAAGTGCAGAGTTGCACACCTTACAAAAAGTGCCTAGATAAAACTTAAAAAGACATTTCATAGAATTACCCTCTAGCCTGGCCTGGTGCGTGATGCTCTGCCTCTCCTGGAGGCCGGAGGTTAAGATGTAGTTGCTGGTGTCTTGGGGAGGAGGCCTCGTTTGATATGGTTGTGACAGATATTTCAGCCCAGATGTGAATTTAAGCTCCACAATTTGCTTCCTGAGTGCTTTGTATTTCTCTTTAGTCCTTTGCTACTCGCTCCTTTGTTGTATTGCAATTTCTGTAATGGAGAGTACCTGAGTGGAGAGGGCCCGAAGTTGAGATTGTAGTGCCTGAACTGCGTTTACAACCTCTTCATGCTCCTCGACTGTGACCATTTTCAGAGCTTGCCTTCTCATATTGCTTGCGCTTTTTATTTTCCACCAACTGCGTCATCCACCAGTGCTTGCTCCAGAATTTTCTTCAACATTGATCCTCAAGCTGCTACTTCTCCCTGAGCGCTCTCCAGGAAATCTCTTAGTGATGTTCCTCTCAGCTATGAGTTTTCCATGCCCATGTTCCACATCAAATGTAATATAATCACTCCTGTTCATTTGATTCCTGGAATTTAACCAATTCCTTGTCGTTCACCATACTTTCGAGCTATGATTACCTCTGTTGTCATTATCCTCTGCCTCACTTAAAATTATAGCCCTGTACAATTTGAGCGTCATCTTACGCCTTAACTTCTTGTTGCTAAGATCCTTCCCACGCTCAGGAGCTATCATGGCTACAACGATGAGACTTCGGACGCGAGCTGAAGACAGGAGAGGAGTTCGGCTAACGTGAGCTAAGGAGGGGCGGGTGAAAAATATAAGGCAGCGCGAGTATGAAGGGGGGCTGTAAAATAAGACAATGAGAGCGTGTAAGAAGGATGGTTGGTGAGAGGGGGCGTGTGAAGGGGAGAGAGAGAGAAAAAGGAGGGGAGGTAGGTGTGTGGGGTGGACACGAGGTGGTGACGACCCCACTCTAAAAATGGGGGGGGATTGTAAAGAGATCTCTTTACGATGTGAGAGAGTTGTCTGAGTTGTGTCTGCCACCGAATTCCAAAATATCGGTTGACATCCCTATGTAGCATCTTGATGTTTACTTGAATTCATGGGATTGATGACTTATAGGAAATTCTATTAACCATTAAAGTGCCTTGTTCTAAACCAATTTCTTGATTTTCTTGGGCATCGACTAGTTGGTTGTTTCTTATGAGTACATGGAAGAATTGTATATTAGGAAATCGTTTGGTAACATTCGCAATTCTTTTGAATTATAACTCATAAAACAAATTGGAGGATTGGAACTGCGAGCATTCATACGATTATCTTGGAGTCCCCAATCACTGAGATGGCTTGTATAACTCTAGATTTGGCGAGGAGGAGCCCTTGATACAAAGAATAGGCTTCAACTTAATTGTTTGTTGCTAAGCCTAGGTTCCAGTGGTAAGATAAAACTTGATTTCCTCATGGGAAGATGATTACCTCGGCTCGCCACCCAGTATGTATTAATATATTAATAGTCATTAATCTCACTAATAATATGAATATTAGTTATTAATAATCATATCATTAATATTAATGTTGTTAAATGTTGTTATTAAAAATATACAAGCCTATTTGTGTTAATACCACATTCAAGTAAAAAAATTTGCATCTAAAATTTTCATCCAAACTTAATCCAAAATTATTGTCATCACAATTTTCTGCCACATATTGAATTCTTTATCTTGTGAAATCACTTTAAATATAAATAATTATTGTTAATGTATGAAGTTATAAAAATTTACCACAAAACTTTCATAGTTGAAAATATTAAAAAACCTCATAAACTTAAGCACTATTCCGCATTAATTTGAAATCAATTTTCTGGCAAACTGTTTTTTGACAATTTATAACTAAAAAAATGCATCTAAATAAATTTGATGTCTCAAATCTATTATAGTTACACAAAAATCTTTTTGATATCTTGATTTATGTGTATCTATAAATTTAAATAGGAAGTTTGTTACAATTTCTCCAATGAGCTTTTGAAAAATGCCTTTCTACCTGATAATAATTAATGGTCATTATTCAAATTTTAATATTGTAAGAGAAGGCCACTTATTTTAGTGTTTTCACAACAAACTATATTTTTATAATTGGTTTAAATATCATGTTCATTTTTATAAATTTGATGAATTTAATAATCAAGTTTTAAAAGATCTTGTGTTTTTGTTACATCTAAATTTATGTTTTACATTAATTATTTTCATGAAATACTACATATGTATAATTTCCCTTAGCTTATCGAAAATTGCTCTGAAACCAACATGTTTCAATAAAACGATCTCATTCCACGAAATTGCATTTCCAAATGGATAACTTGACTCACATTTTATAATTACTTTAGTTTATTTATTTGCGTTCTTTTTGGGGAATTGAGGAAAATCCTTGTAGGCATCTCCTCGTTTTGTGATCTTGAGAGAAATACAAGTTTGTGTGTGATTTCCATAGACATTTTGTAATTTGCAATTCACAACTTTCTGTAAAAGGAAGTGACAAAAATAATTATTGTTAATTGTTATTAGAGTTAGGGTTATTTGTATTGGGATTTTGTTTATAATAATAAAATAACAATTTAAATAATAATGATTTAATTATAGTCATAATAATGGAATAATAGTAATAAACTCTATTTTAAGTTTTCATTCTTTTATAGTGGGCCTAATGGTTAAGAACATGTGTTTCCTCTTAAGAGGCCACAGAGTTCAAATCCATAGGGAGTAGGGGTATGTAGACCTCCATAGACTTTCTGAGTGAAATCGTTGGGTGGTGGGGGGTCCCTTGTCCCTGAAACAAGGAGGGTCTCATACACCAATTTGGTGTCAACTTGGTCGTGACCTTAAAATAGATTGTGTGTATTCTAATGAAAATTTATTTTTAGTAAAATTTATTCTTTTGGTATCTGAGACTTAATGATAGGGCACCCTTATAAGAGTAGCGGTAGCTGACAAACACAACCTTATTGTCATTGCAATGCAAAAGTATAGTCTCATAAATTAAGCAATATGGCGAACATACCCATATCGTGCAGCATTGACCGAAAATATGCTGTCGACACAATATGATGAACATAGCCTTGTCGTTGCAATGTGACAAAATATCATTTGTCTGATGTGACTTCGATAGTTATATCCTGTATCACAATAATATGAACATACCCTTATGATTGCACTTTGAAAAACATAGCCTTGCCATTGCAATGTGATGAACATAGAGTCTTTGTCATAATGTGACACAAATATCCTTTCATCACAATGTATGTAAAAATATCATGTCATGAACATAGCCTCATCGTCACTGATGTGATGCAAATATCCTAAGTTGTCACAATGTGATGCAAACATCCTTTCATCACAATGTGGCTAAATATGTGTGATGAACATAGCCCTAATATTATTAAGCAATGTTATGTGAACATACCTTTTCATCATGTGTGATGAACATAGCCTGTCGTGCAATGTCATGGTATAGCCTTATGGTACAGTATTGACATAAATCCTTTTCATATGATATTAATTTAAAATATCATGTTGTCATCTTGTGATAGACATAGCATTGTTGTCACAATGTGATGAACAAAAAAACTGTCGTCACGAACATAGTAATGTCGCAATATATCCTTGTCGTTGCAATGTGATGAACATAGCAGTTCATCGTCATAATGTGACAAAATTATCCTTGCATCACAATGTGAGGAAAATATCCTATGATGAACATGGCCTCGTCATAAGTAATGTGACAAACATATCCTTATCATCGCACTCTTGTGAACAACCAAAGAGAGTATACACTCTATGATCCATGTGTGATGTACTTAAATGTCCTTATAACAATAATAAATCGTAACCAATTATGAAGTATAATTCATCATCTACAAATTTCAATTTGATTTGTTATCAATGTCTTTAGAACAAGTAACATCATCATTTGTAAAGTTAAAGATGATTTGCTATCAATGTCCTTAGAGCAAGTATGATTTTAAGTTTCCTTCTATGTAATGCATCCCATCAGTTCAAAGTTCATATTTTTGTGACAAAGGAAACACTTTGTTAGATTTTTAATAAAAACTTGACCAAAGCTTCCCTTTTGTAATATGTCTAACATAAACCAACCTTGTCATGTGACAAACATAGCGAGCGTTCAATATGACGAACACAATCGAGCGTTGCAACATGAGGTAATAATGAAATTACAATGTGACAAACTATAGTAGTGTCAAAGTTGTTAAACATATCACATCACAATGTGATAGAAATTAAATTGTCATCGCGTATGGTGAACATAGCCTGTCATACATAATGTGACATACATAGCCATATTTTCAAAGTGTGATGACGCTCATCTTTGCAATGTGATGAAAATAGCCTCATCAGCGCAGTAATGATACAAATATCAACGTCATATTGTGAAAACATTTCCAAATGTAGTTATGTTACAACATTAAAGTATAATTATTTAAGGATTAAAGTATAATGCATTATTTAAATATTAAATGCACTATAGTATTAAAGTCATTGCAATGCATTATTTAATGCATTTCATTATTTAATGTATTTATACAATGCATTGCATTATTTAATGCATTTAGATGTGTATTAGTACTTTTGTATTTTTATAATTAATGTATTATTGCTTTAATGCATGTATTAAATAATTTTATTATTGATAATACTTTAATAATATATTTATTAATGTATTAATTTTAATAATATATTAAAATCATTATTAATGTATTATTACTTTAATAATGTGTTAATGAATAATGCAGTAAGTGTAATTAATTAATATATTATTTTATTAGTATCAATGTATTTTAGGATAGAAATTTTAGACACCAATGCTAAGAGATGCATATATAGTGATTTGTTATTTTGCACCTATTAATTCTACTACTTTTATAAGAAAAATAATCTAGATAGAAATTGTCCTATAATAATTTAGAACCAGATGTCTATAATTTGAAAAATGAAATTAATATCCTCCTGCTAGGAGACTTCAATGCTAGGAATGCAACTAAACAGACTACTCTTTTTTAATTGATGACAACCATAATCCTTTATGGCTGAATGTGAGACCTTGTTTTATCTAATAGGCTACAAAAGAATCTCTGAGACCTAATTGAGAATTTGTTTGATGCTGAGTTGGTCAAGCTCTGTAGCTCTCAAGACTGAATAATTTGCAATGGAGTAATAAATGTGAAGCTCAACCGATGACACCTGTTCATGGGCTAGGTAGTGGTGTTGTAGATTATGTGATGTCGGATATCCCACTGTTTCTAACCAAATAACAACTTTGACCTTTTAAATGACCATGGGCGATCAAGTCATAAACCTTTAACCCTAACTCCTAAGGTACCCATACATAAGGTACCATTGAGAATTATGATAATCAAAGAAATTTACGCTTTGACAAAGTAAAGTTGAAATTTTCTTAAAGAGTTTAAATGGTAAATTAAAACTGCTTATAAGGACAACATTGAAGAGCCCTATCATAATTTTTACAACTACCTTTCCACTTGTTAACAAGTTCTCTTTCGAGGGTGTCCATAAAAGAACGAACAATAACCCTTGGTATGACAGAATGTGAAAATTGCTAGGAAAGCCATTGAGGATGATTAGCCTGAGCCCTTAAAACTCTATAAGATCAATACTTACAAAGCGCTAATTAAAAGAAAGAAAAAAGATACTATATCAATAAAAGACAGAGAGAAACTTTCACAGCCTATACAAAGTTGGATCCACAGAAGAGTTCAGGAGCCAAATTCTAAAAAGCTATAATACTAAAAAGAAAATAATAGGATTCCCTTAACTTACTCGAATTCCTACCTTAAAAAGTCTTCTGAGGTTCCTAATGCCATGGACACCATTCCTATTGTCCCTACAAAGGAAGAAGTTTTTCTTTAGATGGCATAGAGTTAGAGTTGTGACTTCATGATGATGGGAAAGCTAAGGACATTGAGAGCCACCAAGCTGAAATATTTAAAATCAGAGGGCCAATCCTTATCCCTCATATACAAAAGATCTTCAATTTAGAGGTCAAGCAAGGCTTCCCTAAACCACGGGCCTTAAAAGCCTTACTCATTATTCCTATTTTTTAAAAATGGGGATAAGCAATTCCCTCTAATTATGGGACCATTATGATTGGCAGGTTACAGCCAAGCTTTTGGAGATCATTTTTTTGGGAAAGAAGATTAGCATTTGGATAGAAAGTCACGGTAAGAGAGATAAAGGCTAGGTAAGGTTTAGGAGATATCATTCAATACGTGACCATCTTGTTACCTTCAGGATCATTGAAGAGGAGTTCACTGTAATACTAAAACCAATCTTTGTTGTTTTGTTGACTTTAGGAAAGCTTTTTGACATGGTTCCTAGGAAAAACCTTTGGAATAGGTTGGAAGAATAAAGCGCCTCTCGAGGTTGAGGCTATTAGAGAAATAAGGATGTATGAGAACACTATTGCTAATTTTAAAAACACCAAGGGATGGTAAAAAGATATTAACTACAATATCAGAACCAAAGCAGGTTTTCCCTTGTTCCCTACCCTTTTGGCATATACATTGATAAATTAGAAGATGTTTGGAAGCAGGAGTTGTGTTGGCCTACTCTCACTGGTATTGTCACCAATATTCTTCTTTATGTCGATGATACGTTCTTATGGCAAGGAGTCACATGATCTTGAAAACCAACTAAGAATCTCAGAGTTTTCCTCCAATATGGGTATGATTATTATCTTGGTAGAAGACTAAGGTGATGATTATTAAATCAATAAGATCCTTATGATACCTTTGTATATGACTTAACAACTTGGAGGAAGTGAATTCATACAAATATCTTGGAATTGATATTCACCACAAGCAATTGGAGATTATAGCATTGAGAAAAGGATTATTGGGGATGAAGATTGTGTGGGATTGAAAACAATTTGCAAATCGGTGAACTTTAAGGTTGGGATAAGAAGAAACTCCTCTTTGAGACTCTTATTTACACCTATTATTCTTTATGGATGTGAAGTATAGAACGTATCTCTAAGTGAATCTCGGAGAAGATAGAGAAAATACAAAAAATTTTATAACTATAATCTCAAAAATTAAAGGAACTACAGCCCTATCCCATGCTCCTAGAGTAAGAAACTAGCCTCTCCTATTGAGGCATGGCTATGACTAGCTTAATGTATAGAACAAGTTAAACAACATGGAAGACAAGGCTACCTAAAATTGCTTCCAAATCAAAGCATAATACCATGGAACTGTGAGGATGGCATAAAGATGCCCAAACTTGACTAAACTATTGGGAATAATGGAAGAAACCATTTCACAGAATAAATATACTATTAAAAACGTTAAATCTAAATTTAAGGAAAAAATGTGTGTGATAAAGAGTTAGAGGAAAAGAAAAAATTAAAATATATAAAGTGTAATCAGCCTAATCTAGAGATCAAACTACCTCTATCTGTTTTGCCCAAAGTATAAAAAAGAAAAAAAAAATAAACATTGCTAAGATAAAAAAAAATTCTCCATAGGCTCCATGGTGAGGCCGGGCATTGGTCAGTCCCTAAAGCATGCATGGGATGAAAGAGTGTGTCACCTTTTGTGACACAAGAAGGTGAAGATGGGAAAAGGCTTACTTTCTCTTGATTGTCGGTCATACCCATATTGAATCTCATTTTCAAAATATTACGCACCAACCCTTCCTAACCTCTTAACTCAACAAAGTATGGTGATCTTGGGAAAGCTTCTCTCACTTAATGTTTTTAGAACACCCAGAAGCAATTCTGAGATCACAAGTAATCCCTTGCCTCTTAAGGTGGAGATGAGCCAATTAGGTCTTATTGAGATGAGTTAATCATCATCATCATGTTAATAATATATTATTTTATTAGTGTAATAATATTGAAATTTATAAACTAATTTGTAATAATATATGAATTAGTTTAATCACATTGAATACTATTAATTAATAATGCATTTAATATATTAATTAATAATTTATTATGTATATAATAATAATCTATTTTGGAGTCGGCCGAGCCAACACACCAAATTGGTGTATGAGACCCCCCTTGTTTATGGGACGAGGTACCCCCTCCATACGCTGGTAAAATCTAAGAAGGTATACATACCCTACTCTCTAGATTTGGCAGACACATGATCTTAAGGAAATACATTGTTCTTAACATTAAACCCCACTCCAATTATTAATATAATGCATTACTAATGTATTATTTTATTGAAAAGTAATGTATTAATACATTATATTAATAATGGATTAATAATTTAATAGTAAATTACTTAATACATGAAAGTTAATGTAATACTATTTTGTCTTGTATTAATGTCTTAATACATTAAAGTTTAACATATTATTTAAGTATCATGGTATTTAATTAATAATACTAATACATTATTTATTAATACTATTTTATTAATATATTAGTGACTTAATATATTATGTAATATAGTATAATTATTTAAATATTTAAATATAATATTTTTATTTAAGTATTGATGCATTAATGTTATTAATTAATGTATATTTAATGTATTATTTATTAATTAATTGTTGTATTTTATTAATAATATGTGTAATTTAGTAATGTATTATTTAATATAAAAAGATCATTATTTTATTACTAATGTATTAATACATTTGCATTAATAATGTATTAATAATTTAATAGTTTATTACTTAATATATGAAAGGTTAATCTAATACTACTTTATTAATGCATTAATAAAGTAGCATATTTATAATATTATAATATAGGTATTTAAATATTAAAGTATAATAGGCTATTTAAATATTATTAAATTATTATTAATTTAATACATTATTATATTAGTGTATTGCTACTTTCCAATAATAATGATGTTATATTAAATGTAATTTTATAATAATTTTAAATAAAAAAAAAAAAAAAAAAAAAAAAAAATGTATTAATATATATTAAATGTATTAATGTATTATGAATGTAATAATATATTATTAATGTATTACTTTATTAGTGTATTAATATTATAACAATGTATCAATTTTTATTGTATAAATATATTAATTAGTGTCTGATAAATTATTGATAATATTAATTATTAATATTTTTACGATATACATTAATGTAAATTTATACATTACAATAATATGTTACTACAGATGCATTAAGTTTAAAGTTTAATATATGGTATATTTTATTTATATTTTAGTAATGTATTTAATGTTTTATTGATGTATTTAATTTTTGTGTAATTAATATATGAAATTAATTTATTATATTATATTATTAATATATCAATCAATTAATAAATTAATAGTACAATGTACATTATTATACAATATTATTTTAATTTATACAATGTAGTATATATTAGATTAATGTATACATTACATTAATATATTAATGAACAATTATGTTATATACATTCATGAATTAATACAATACATTATGTATTATATTAATAAAGACTATTATTATATATTATATTAATTTAATAATTAATTAATTATGTATTAATATGTTAATAGTAGTTTCCCAAATGCAAATAGTTAAACTAGCAGCAAGCATTTTATAGAAGTGATTGACTTATATTATGTACATATAGACTTTATATCAACCAGTTTTATAAAGTGATTGTTGCTAAATTCAAACAACAACAGAAAAATTAGGCCCTCAACAACTTAGAAAAATTAAGCCCTCTACATGACTTTACTTTAACCTTCAGAATGAGATGAAACTAGGTCCCATGGAAGATTCTAATAAATGGCAGGGCTACACGACAAATCAATGACGATGATGGACTTGTACAATGTACTAGTTTCTTGGCAGTCGTTTCTATAAATTTGGCATCCTTTGCATGGCATATTATGAGTCAGAAATTCCTTTTTGTTTTTTACAAATTTTATCGTTTATGTTTGCTTGCAGTCTTTTCTATAAACTTGACATCCTTTGCAGATCAAGCATCAGAATTCCTTTTTGTCTTCTCTAAATCTTATCGTCTTAGTTTCTTTACTGGTGGTGTGTCTACATGGGAATTGTGGGATCTGGATTGGGATTGGGATGGAGGCAGCTAGTGGCTAGTGCTCTCTGCAACTTCAAAGTCACCAAAAGGCCACCACTCGTCGTTACCCCCAAGCGCCCTACTCCTACCCATCCTCTCTATCTTAGCAACATTGACGATCCATTGATATTACGGTATCATGTAAGTCTACTTTCGTTTTATCGATCACCCTGCGACTCCTCCTCCTCCATGAAGAAGGAGGATCCAGTCCATATTATTAAAGAGGCTCTAGCCAAGCTTCTGGTGCATTACTATCCCTTCGCTGGAAGATTAAGATATGCAGATGATAAGGGTAAGCTCATGTTAGACTGCACTGGTGAGGGGGCTCTTTTTGTAGAAGCCGATGCGGATATTTCCTTAAAAGACTTTGGAGTTCTCTCCCCCTTTTCCTCCTGATTTTGACGTTATATATAACGTTCCAGGGCCCGATACCGTCACAGGCTCTCCACTTCTTCTATTTCAGGTTGGTAATTGTTAATAATGTATTTCTAAAGTTTTGATCTCTTTCAACTAGGATTTAAGGTGTCAACATATTTAGTATCATAGCATTTGCATTGCATCTTGTGACAGTCAATTGCATCAGGATATTGGCCGCCGTTACATTAGCACGCTCTATTACAAATCATCTCAGAGTCTGAAGGATTTTAAGAGTTTTAGCTCTATAAATTGGATTACATAGTATCTCATAGTGTAACCAATTTTTTAGGTTGGGTTTCAGCTGTATGGATGGATTTTTTTCCCACAGGTAACGCGTCTTCGATGTGGAGGTTTCATATTGGGTGTGCGTTTCAACCATTGTGTGAGTGATGGTGTTGGAATCACCCAATTTTTGAAGGCTCTGGGAGAATTAGCTAGAGGCGCATCAAGCCCAACGGTTCCTCCAGTTTGGAATAGAGAAATCCTTCGACCTAGGGAGAAGCCTACTGCAAATTACCCCGGGGTCCGTGAATATTACGATCTGGAAGAAAAATATCTAGATTCAATGGTGCAAGCGCCTGCAGTACCACAGGAAATGAAATCAAAATCTTTCTATTTTGGTTCAAGGGAAATTGCGGCTTTGAAAAGACAGGCGGAAGGGGTGAAGCAGTCCACCCCATTCGAACTAATATCGGCCTGCTTGTGGCGATCCAGAACAAAGGCTCTCGATATCCCTGCTGACCAAGATTCCACATTTTCATTTGCCCTCAACGCCCGTTCTCGATTTGTGCCACCTATTCCAACGGGATACTATGGGAATGTGATTGTCTTTGCCTACGCTACAACAAAATCTAGGGATCTCACTGACCAGCCATTGTCCTTCGCTGTGAAATTGATTAAAGAAGGGAAACGTAGGGTGAACGAGGAATACGTGCGATCTGTCATTGATTTGGCGGAGTTGAATGGGTGTCCAAACAACCTGTGTCATGATTCTTTCCTCATTTCGGACGTTTCCAAAATTATGCCCCATCTTGCAGAAGTGGATTTTGGGTGGGGAAAACCAGTGTATGTTTGTCCTATTTGTCCGCCACGGCTAAACAGATCATATATAACAAGGCCTCATGTGAATGCCTTTGAAGGATTCGTTGTTCCTGTTTCTTTACCGTCGACTGCTATGGAAATATTCGAGCAAGATGTAAATAATGCAATCAACGACTCCATGGAGCCTTGATCTTTTGAACGTGGGAGCACAGCTGCTTCAATTAGACTTTCCCTAGATATCTATGATATTAATCACATCTTTGATATGAGGAATGATATCTTTTAATGTGTTTCATAACCAGGAATGATATCTTTTAATGTGTTTCATGACCAGGAATGATATCTTTTAATATGTTTCATAACTATTTTATTTTAATGAACTCTATTTTTATGTGTTTCATAAATTTTATATATGAATGTCAATAGGTTAAACATTCTACATTAATACATTTTTTTTAAATGTTGATTTAAGTGATTATATCTATATATTCTGAATGTTTCGAGTTTTCAGCATGCTGAATCCATTTTACATTCAGAAATAAATTTTGAACAACAAAAATAATGATTTGTGTAAATTTATATACTTTTTTATGTAAGAATTATCTACTTTTAGAATGTATTATGAGTGTAGATTCATTTAGTTTGAAATGTTAGAAATGAATTATTCATTAATATATAAGCTATAAAAGATTTGAAATGTTACTCATTATTTTATTTTTTTATGTATATGTATATGAAAATGTTAATATAATTTTGATTAAATGATATAAATATTTTGAAAATAAGGAAAAGTAAGTAAATTTGTTTTTATGTAAATTATCTACTTTAGAATGTATTATAGTGTAGATTCATTTTAGTTTGAAATGTTAAAATAGATTATTCATTAATATATAAACTATAAAATTTGAAATGTTACTCATTATTTTATTTTTATATTATATGTATATGAAAATGTTAATATAATTTTGATTAAATGATATAAATATTTTGAAAATAAGGAAAAGTAAGTAAAATTTGTACATTCATCAATTATGGTGTTGCTTTATAACATTTATAAATAGATTTTGAATATTTTCTCACTTTATGTGAGATTTGACTCTAGAACCTCATTAGTAAACAACAACACTCATCCATTAAATATATCATGAATTATCTTTCACAATGGTGGAATATGTTTTATGGTTGATCATGTTTGAAGAGATTTCTTATATAAATTGTGAGTTTGGAATGTATTTTAACTAATAATACATTTTCACATTTCAATTACGATTTCTCACTTTATGTGAGATTTGACTCTGGAACCTCAATAGTAAACAACAACACTCATCCATTAAATTTATCATGAGTTATCTTTCACAATGGTGGAATATGTTTTATGGTTGATCATATTTGAAGGGATTTCTTATGTAAATTGTGACTTTGGAATGTATTGTAATGTAAATCCATAGTAGTTGAAATGTGAAAATGTATTATTAGTTAAAATTGTAGAATCTAAAATATTATTTTTTATTTTATGTTATATGCAAATGTAAATGTTAATATAATTTTGGTTAAATGATATACATATTTTCAAAATAAGGCAAAGTAAGTAACACAAAATTGTTAATATAATGTTGGTTAAATGAAATAAATATTTTGAAAATAAGGTAAAGTGAGTAAAATTTGAGTTCATTTTAACAATTTTTTTTAATTTTGTCAATTAGCATTTTCATATATTTGTTGAGTAGTTATGAGGGTATGGATGGGATATAGAGGTGGTGGATATAGAGTAAAACATATTATTGTTTACTCTATATTTCCCCACCCCCACCCTGTTATGATACAACGCCTTAAGAATAATAAAAGGTCAATGCATTACAATCCACTTCAAGGGGAACTTTTTTTTACAATATATCCAATTCAGAATACCATATGAGATGAGATAAAATGATGCTAATACTCCTTCTGTAATATACCATATATAAAAATTACATACATAACATAAATAAAATGCTAGAAATGACAGAATAACAACAATATAACCAGAACAATCACCACAATAGCACTGAAATGAGATAAGAATAACAATAGAAATAACACTTTGATTCTGAAAGCAATGTTCATGGGCCTCTTCGAGGGGGCAACCTCCAGTTGAGCAGAGCTCTATTACAACAATATCCAAGCTAGGGTTCTCATACCCTCGACTCCTATTTATACTAAATATGTCTATCAAAAGAAGCATATAAAGGAAGATCCTTCTAGAAGCGGAAGATTCTATTAGGTCTTCTTACATCCACCTTGTTCTATTTTATTGAAAGGCCTTATTAATATTGACCTTTATTACATCCGAATATATTATTCTACCTATGTGTGGGTTAGGAACCTAACATGCCCACCCCCTTAAAAACAACCTTGTCCTCAAGGCTTGAGATGTGGAAATTGCCGCAGAATGGTAGTTGGTTCCCAAGTGGCATCTGCTGGAGTTCTATCTTTCCATTGGACTAGCACTTCCTTAATGGTTCTCTAATGCAGGTGACGCTCACGTTGGTCCAAAAATGCTTGTGGCTGTAGCCAAATGGATCCTTCTTCAGCTAACTCGGGAAGGTTGGTTTGAATTTGAAACTTAGCTCCAATCACCTTCTTTAAGCATGAAACATGAAAAACAAGATGTAGCTTCGAATGAATGGGTAAAGCTAACTGATAGGCGACTTGTCCCACACGCTTGAGAACTGTATAAGGACCATAAAATTTGGGTGCTAGCTTCTTACAATGCTCGACCTTGAGACAAGTTTTCCTGTAAGGTTGTAGTCGAAGAAACACCTGATCCCCTTCTACAAATTGACGTTCAAAGCGACCTTGATCTGCTTGTTGCTTCATGTGATTCTGTGCCATGACCAAATTCTCTTTGAGGGTAAGGAGAATAGCCTCTCAAACTGTAAGTGTGTGGTCAACCACCTGGATCTTCAAGGCACCTGGTAAGTATGAGAGAACTGAAGGAGGGTTATGTCCATATACCGCTTCAAAAGGAGTCATGCATGTAGTTGTATGGTATGAAGTGTTGTACCACCATTCAACTAGGGGTAACCATTGAGCCCACTGATTTTTCTTTTCTGAGGCAAAACACCTCAGATATGTTTCCAAACAGTTGTTGACAACTTCCGTTTGACCATCAGTCTGGGGATGATAAGCTATGCTAAGATGCAATTGGGTTCCTTGTAGCTTGAACAGTTCTTGCCAAAAATTGCTTTTGAAAGTTGGGTCATGATAAAAAACAATAGAGTGTGACATGCCATGAAGCTTGAAGACCCGATCCATGAAAATTTGAGCCACCGTGGATGCTGTAAATGGGTGTTGAAGAGCACATAAATGAGCATACTTGGAAAGACGATCAACAACCACCATGATGACTGATTTATTTCTCGATTTGGGTAAGCCGGTAATAAAATCCATAGAGATATCCTTCCAAATAGTAGGTGGAATCGAAAACGGTTCTAGTGTCCCCAGATATTTGACTATTTCCCCCTTGTTGTGTTGACACACATCACATTCAGCGAAAAAATTACGGATGTCCTGTTTCATACCATCCCAGAAAAAAGAACGTTTGACCCTGTCATAGGTTTTGGTGAACCCAGAGTGCCCCGCTGTGGGTGTAGCATGAAGCTCAGAAAGTACCTTGGATTTAAGCTTTGATTGTTCACTTAAATACAAACGACCTTTATATCGAAGCTCATCATGGAGCCAAGAGTACCCTGGGGGAGCTAGAGCATTGGACTGCAATTGTTGGATTAGATGCGAACTTTTGGGATCTTGTAGCCATTCCTGGTGAACGACTTGGAGCCAATCTCGTACAATGAAGGAAAGAGAAAAAATGGATCCTTCATCTTCATATTTTCGGGAAAGTGCATCCGCAACCACATTGTCTTTGCATTTCTTGTAAATGATCTCATAATCATATCCAAAGAGCTTAGTCACCCATTTTTGTTGCTCCGGGGAGGAAATGCGTTGTTTTAGAAAATACTTGAGGTTTTGATGGTCTGTCTTAATTTGGAAAGATTTCCCCAATAGATAAGGGCGCCACAGATCAACGACATGTAGAATAGACAACATTTCCTTTTCATAGATTGATTTTCCCAGATTTCTTTCAGATAGTTGCTTGCTGGTAAAGGCCAATGGTCGACCCTCTTTCATAAGGACAACACCAATTCATTTCCCTAAGACATCACATTCCAACACAAAGGTCTTTGTGAAATCAGGAAGGGCCATAACTGGAGTGGTGTACATGGCCATCTCAAGGTTTTAAAAGCTTGAGCAGTGATTGGAGTCCAAGTGAAAGAGTTATTTTTTAGGAGAGCAGTGAGAGGTGCAACAATTTTTCAATAATTCTTAAAAAACTTGCGATAATACCCAGTTAAACCCAGAAATCCACACAAGATTTTGAGAATCTTTGGGTGAGGCTAGTCTTGCATAGCTTTAACCTTTTTCGGATCGACCCTAACACCATACTTGCCAACCAGATGACCTAAGTATTCTACTTTTGAGGTGCCAAAAGAAAATTTAGACTGTTTCAAGAAAAGTTGGTGCTGAGAGAGTAGATGGAGAACTCGATCCACATGAGCAAGATGGTTTGTCGAGGTTTTTCTATAGATGAGGATATCATCAAAGAAAACTAAGACAAAATGACGAAGAAAAGGACAAAAGACATGATTCATGAGGCTTTGGAAGGTGGAGGGGGCATTACACAAGCCAAAGGGCATGACCAAAAACTCATAGTGGGCCTCATGAGTTCTAAAGGCAGTCTTGGTAATGTCTACCTCTTTCATACGTATCTGATGGTAGCCTGAATGAAGATCAAGTTTAGTAAAGAATTGAGTGCCACTCAATTCATCCAGGAGATCATCAATGACAGGAATGGGAAATTTGTCTTTAATGGTTAGTTTGTTGAGGGCATGAAAGTCAGGACACATTTGCCAAGAATCTTCTTTCTTCAGGACCATGATGACAGGAGAAGAGTAGGGGCTTGTAGTAGGGTGGATAACGCCTGCATTAAGGAGTTCCTAGACCATTTTATCAATTTCATTTTTTTGCGAAAAGGGGTGACGATACAGACGGATATTGGGAGGAATGCTTCTGGGTACAAGGGGAATGGAATGATCATGAACACCACAGGAAGGAGGGAGTCCTTGGGGAGTGGAAAATACCATTTGATGTTTAGAAAGGATGGCTTGGAGGTCTTGCGGCACCGAGGGTGTCTCTGTTGCTGGTATGGCATGGAATTGGGAAATAACACCAGAATGACCTTTTTTGAGCAGTTTTTCCATGCGATGGGAACTAATGATCTCATTTGAACCAACGGTGATGCCTTGAAATTTATATTGGTGGCCCTCCTAGTCAAATTGCATGGTTAAATCCTTAAAATCCATGAGAATGAGACCCAAAGTCCTTAGCCAGTCTACACCCAACACAATGTCACAATCGCCCATGTCGATAGCAAACATATGAGATTTCAGGTGGTAGTCACCAATTTGGAGACACAAATTTTCACAATGCCCTCCACATTTCATGGAACCACCACTGGCAATCATGATTTGGAAATTGTTGACAGCATGGATGTAGCAATGAGTTTCTTGGGCAATGTGGTGATGAATAAAAT
>SNQJ01S0174754.1:0-20417 GCA_010110895.2 Picea sitchensis | reverse complement strand
ATCAAATCCCCTAGAGGATTAGATAACCAACCAATTCAAATAAAATATCTAGATCAAGAAATCCCTAAAGATTTTTGGCATATTTTCGATCAAATGGCACAACCAAATCCACAACGTCCCCAGACTTCCACATTGGAATATCTAATAGTTGATCCAATCGCCAATGCCCCCATGAAGGCAATTCCCTACAAAACCTGCCAACCTTTCATGGATTAATCTTAGAAGATCCAGATGCATTCTTATTTGAATTCGATGTCCTATGTAGAGGGTATGATTACACCTCTGAACCCCAAAAATTAAAATTGTTCCCCTCCACTTTGAAAGGAGCAGCTCTATGCTGGTTTATGGGATTAGGGGGTAGAACTATAAACTCATGGGATGAGATGAAACATGACTTCTTGACAAAATATCAGGATTATTGTAGAACCAAGGAATTAAAAGATGAAATCTTTCAAATGATTGCAAAAGAAAATGAATCACTAGAAGAATATGTCGAGATATTTCAATATAATTTACAAAGACCACCCTATGGTACGTTACCAGGTGAAGTACTTAAGGCAACTCTGATTAAGGGTATGAAAGATGAATGGGTAGAAACATTGAATTTAATGGGGAAGGGTGACATTTATCAAGAAACTTATGATGACATCGTCCTATTGTCCATCAGGTGCTCAAGAGGAATTTCACGGACTAGATCAGGGATGTGTATCCCCCTCACCAGAAATAACAATACTACCAACGGGGGTGTTATGCGAGCTAAAGTTGGAAATCTCTTAGAAAACTTCAAAACAAATATTTTGAGCACTCTGACTACACAATTGGATGTATTGTAGGCAAAACAGAAAAAAAACAGAAGCAGAACAAACGTTGGCCATATTTTTCCACAGATGCAGAAGAAAACATGGTCCAAGGGATTTTCCTTTGGATGTGGTTCGGGTTTGCACTATCTGTGCCAAAGATCATGACATGGAACAATTCCCATCGCTCCCTAGACTGAAAGTTGTCTTTAGAGAAGTGGAAGAAGAAATAGAGCCATTATATCTGATGGCTCAACGTCGTCAATGGCAGAATCGACCTCCAAATACACTACGATACCCTTCCTCTTTCTTCTCTGGACAATATAATCAGCAGAAAACTCCGGGTAGCTCATGGAAGGGTCAACTGTTTACTAATTAGAACTGGCAGCCCCAACAATACCCACCTACAAATCCCACTTGGAAAAACCAGCCCACTGCAAATCCTTCCTGGTAGAATTAGACAACTGCAATTTTCACTTGGCCTAACTCACAATATCCCACCTCATCCTGGGAAAATGCAAATAACAACATATACCCTTCACAGTGGCCCAACATGACTACCCAAAACCAAAATTGGAATTATAATTGGAAACGCCCCATGGGGATAAAAAACCAACCCATGGGGATGGCCCCTCAAACTCAACCTATGTTACAAGCACCACTCCAATTGCCCCAGAACCCACAATCACAATTACGCCCACAATTACCATCCCAGCCTCATCCAAATCCAAATAACAGACCATCTCAACTTGTCTAGATTATGGAGAATGGGGAAGGAGAGACCAACTCAGTAGGGTGCAACGGACTACAGTTGAGATCAGGGCGCATAATCTCTCCTGAAGAAAATAACGTCTTTCAAGAGAAGGAGAATGAAAAACAATCAGCAATAACACCCTCGACTATGGTAATAACAGAAGAAATCAAGCAAGGGGGAAACATAGTCAAATCAAAAGATCCTGATAAGGATGCAATGCCCTCCCCTCTGTTCCCCGAAAGATTGATGATAGAAAAACCGGTCGTATATGCCAACTTCGACATTGTAGGGGAACTGAAGAATTTATATATCAAGATTCCACTCTTGCAACCTCTTCAAGACATCCCAATTTATGAAAAAAGGATCAAGGAGCTATGTGGGATAAATCCCATCAGAAAAATTAAAGATCCATCATCAACAGTTCGCGTGGTAGGAGCCTTATCTGATCTAATTTTAGGTAGACAAGAACCGGTCAAATATACAGATCCAGGGAATCCCATAGTGACAGTTCAGATCCAGGGTTGTTCTTTTCCAAATACACTAGTTGATTTGGGAGAATCCATCAACATCCTGACTATGGAAACCTACAATACCCTGGGTTTTGACTCCTTCGAACCCACCGCAATAATGTTACACTTGGCAGATCAATTGGTAGTGGCACATTATATGATATAGCCATCTCCGTCGAGTCTTGGGAATATCTGGCGAACTTCCTCATCATCAACCCAAGAAGTGGACTTGAAGGGCATCCATTGATACTAGGCAGGCCATGGCTTGCAACAACAGATGCATACATAGGATGTCGAATGGGTAATATGATAATCTCTAGAGGGGGTATCACAAAGAATCTCATTTTATATCCTTCTGCTAAGCCAATCCCAACTTTCGTATATGCACAATTTCTACTACCGCGATACCCAGAGAAGGATTTATGAGCCCCTCTTACACTAGAAGAAGCCCTCATACTTAAAAACCAGCTAGAGGATGATGTAATCAGTGGGTTTATCAATAGTCCAGCCACCATGAGCAACCCAAACTGCCAGATGCTCCAAGTTGTTCTAGACTGTGAAGCACAGAGAGACCTATTAGAAGATTTAATGGAACAACAAATTCCAACTACAACCGTTCATAATAGAAAACCTGTCGAGATTGCACCAGGGAGGTCTCTAAACATCAATGCCAATTTAGATGAATAACAACAATGAAAGATAATTCAAGTCCTCTCCAAATACCAACAAGATTTTGCATGGGAATATTTCGATATGAAAGGTATTGATCCACAACTCTACACACACACATTTACATTGAAATAGACGCTCAACCTATCCGACAGCCGCAGAGGAGACTGGATCCCCATATCAGGGATATCGTTAAATAAGAATTACAAAAGATGTTGGATGTAGATTTAATATATCCCATCTCAGATAGTCAGTGGGTTTCCCCATTAGTGACTGTCCCAAAGAAAAATGGGAAATGGAGAATCTGTGTTGACTACAGGGAACTTGACCCCAACAGGTTCATGGAAGGTCTGCACGTAGCTGGTGGTGTTATTCCAGTTGAAAGATAAGTATAATTTATCTGCTTAATTTTATGTTATGCATAATGATGGAATGTTATCATGTGTTCCGTTGCATGTATGGATTGTTGTTAATTCTATTTAAATTTGAATGGTAACAGTAATTCTATGTTAAAATGTGTTAATTTGATTTAATGCATATTATATTTATATGTGAATATTCCGCAGTAGTGGCATTGCTTGGTCTCTGTTGGTGGTCGGGGATGTTACAAATTGGTATCAGAGAATCCAAGGATAAGTTAAGGTTGTGTAGGTGGCATTGCCCAACCTATTGGTGGCCGAGGATGTTACAAGCTGGTATTAGAGTAGCCAAGGCTAAGTTAAGGTTGTGTAGCTGACATTGCTCAACTTGTTGGTGGTCAAGGATGTTACACAAGGCTTCACATATTTCCTTCTTCTATGATAACTAATGTTTCAGAATGTCCTCTATTTTCTTTGCCTCTTCTAATTCCCCTTTTAGCAAGGAAAAGTCTTCATTCAAGTTTTTACTATCTTTCTCAAACTGTATCAACAATTGTTTTTTCTTTTTCATCTTAAATATGAGTCTAGCAAACTCTTCTAGAGCACTGATTAGTTCTCCTTCCAAGTCAACCACAATTTCTTTATCATCAACATAATTTTTTGTGCTTTATTATCATAGTCCTCCTTGGCCATAAGCATAAATTCATTAACCTTATCTTCACAAGAAGAATCACTATCTGTGTCTCCTGAAGAGTCATCATTGTTTACACATAAACTTTTATTTTTACCAAATCTCTTGGATTTGTAATTCTCTTCACCTTCAGCGTTCTGGTCATTCTTCTTGTGTGGAAACTTAGATTCAAAGTGACCTATCTTTCCACAGTTAAAACATTTGAAGGGAAACTTGCCTTGGTACTTACCTAACCCTTTCTTTAGTCTTCTCACAAATTTTTCTTCAATTTCATCAGGTTCAGAATCCTCATTCTTATCTGCTTTAAATGATGCTTCTCTAGAGGTGGGTTTATCTTTACCTATCCTCATTTCATAAGTAGTTAGAGTTCCTAGGAGTTGGTCAATAGGAAGAGATTTTAGATCATTAATTTCTTCTATAGCAGATACCTTTGGGCTGAGCCTACTTGGCAGAGATCTCAAAATTTTCTGAACTAAAGAGACATCCTCAATTTTTTCACCAAGTCCTTTTATTGCATTTACTAGTTCTTCATCTCTCAGAAAGTACTTCCCAACAGTTTCATACTCTTTCATCTTTAGCTGTTCAAACTATAATATTTATGTTTGAATCTTGGCATCCTTTACGTTCTCATTACCTTCATAACTGCTAATGAGTTTGTCCCACATTTCTTTGGAATATTCTAAGTCCATAACTTTTACAAATTATTCTTCTGCAAGCCCACTCAGAATAATATTCATAGCCTTAGTGTTGAAGCTTAATTCTAGCTTGTCATCCTTAGAAGCTAGTACAACTGGATTTACATAACCATTCTCTACCACATCCTAGAAATCTGCACCTAAAGCCATTATGTAGTTTCTCATTCTAACTTTCCAAAAGGAAAAGTTTGTTCCATTGAACAGGGGGGGCCTTATTGGTTGAAGTTCCTTCATGTCTAGTCATGTTTAAGCTCTAGGATCTACCCTTAGATAGAAGGACCCCGCTCTGATACCAATTGTTAGACAACTCAGAGGGGGGGGGTGAATCATTTGCTACTGTGCTTAAACAATTATACCCATTTTAAACTAATTACAGAACACTTAATGATGATCACAATAATTCAGGGAAGTAATAAATAGAGTATTCAACATCAATTACACACATGAAGTGTACAGAGAAAAATATTCCTGAGGAAACCCATAGAGGGAGAAAACATCTTCTTCTTAATATGATAAGTAGTCTTTAGTTTCTGTACATTATCATTCTTATGAGAACCCACTCTTTGTGAGGATACCACCTCTATTTTAGAAGTTGCAACTTGCTGAGAGAACCAACTCTCTAGTTTATCTAGCACCCACTAGAAGGAAGCACCAACTCCCTGAGTGTTCCAACACCAACTGGATGGAAGCACCAACTTCCAGTCACACAGGAACCAACCTGTATAACCGAGAACAATGGTTCTCCCTTGCACCACCCTACCACCCTAGTTTTTTTGGCTACAACCAGATGGAAACTACAACTTCATGTGTTCAAGCACCCACTTGAAACTATGAGGACAAAATTCCTCCCTAGCACCACCCTACCACCCTGAGATATAAATCATTGCTTGCTGAAATTTATTACAGTGATAAAAAAATTATCAATGACTTACCAGTCTCATCACTGTTCTTCTACACTTCTCTGCTATGCCTGCATCAATGTCTTTTTGCTCGCATATTCTTTCTCTTTATGCTCTGTGCGCCATATCCGTTCAATGAGTTATGCCTGCCCTTTTCACTTTCTCACTCTGTTCATGTTGTATTCTTGATTACATACAGTTCAACTTGTTTTACAAAGAAACAAAAACCTTCCTATGTCTCGGCATATTTATTTTATTCATACTCTCATCATCCGTTACACTCTACATATCCAATGCTCAATGTCGGTAACCTCAGAACGCTCAATAGCCATGATTCCAATGCTCAGGCACAATGATTCAACCACTCATGAATGATGATTCAGTTAGTGTAAATGAATCGTAACTAATCAATAAATCACGAGATGAAACAACAACCCTTCGATCAGATTTAGTTTGATCAACATCGTTGGATTATACATGTAGAGGATTTTTGATCCACAGGTCCTCATGAACTCTATTTAAATCTCTTATATCACATGACCAACGGTGGTGAATAGACAATAGCCTTAATGAGCGCCTGAGCACTTATCAATTCAATGGTCATGATTCAATATTCTGATAAGATGGACGACTGACGAAACTTCTCCCTTCGAAACTTTGGGTTTCAACTTTTCAAACTTTCGAATCAGATTGAACGGTTTCTTTCACGGAAACAAATCAATGGTTAGATTTGATCCTTACACTCACCCTTTCATTGTTCAATCTGACGGCTAAGACTTAATCAAACATTGAGATGGATGGTTGTTGGAACTTCTCCCTTCGGAACTTCGGGAATTCAAATTTTCAAACTTACACTATCCTTCCACTATACTATGATCAACGATTAAGAATACACCCGAAGTGATCTTTCAGATTGAACAACTCGTGTCCTTGTTGATGTGGTCTGTCACATGTCCTTACTAACGTGGTCTACCACATATCCTTCCTGACATGGTTTGTTGACGTGATCTCCCATATGTAAGTTGTTGATGTTGTCTGCCATGTGTCCTTGAGGACGAGGTTTGTTGACGTAGATCTCCCTAATATAATGGTCATCGTATGTTCTTTATATCCGATGGTCCTTATTCATTTCGGATTTCGGGCTCTCCAAGCTTTGAGTTTTTTAAATCTCAAACTACAAAATCTGAAGTGAGATTTTTTCGGAGCTTAACCTCCTCGCATATTTATACCCAAACTAAATGTTGTTCGTCGATCATGATCTTGGATCGATGGATCGATCTGTCTGCGATGCAACTCTTCTAGATTATATTTTCCTTCCACTTAGAATGATCCAATGGTTGATGAAAATTCACATAAATGAGATCTCAGATCTTTTACCTCGCTTATCCTATCCTTCCACTCGAAATGATCTGATGACTGACTGGAATTCGAGTTTGATTCGACAGCTGACGGGTATTTGGATAATCAAACTCTCAGCCCTTTTACCTCTCTTAACCTATCCTTCCACTTTAAAATGATCCTACGACTGACGAGAGTTTATGTTTGACTCGACGACTGACGGGTATTCGGATAATCAAATTCTCAACCCTTTAGCCCTTCTTATCCTATGCTTCCACTTAAAGTGATCCAAAGGTTATGAATATTCTTGAATAAGATCAACGATCAAGTATGGTTGTGGAACCACAACTTGCGAATGATTTAGCTCATCACCAAAAATCCGCAATTTGAAGTTGTGCATCGTTGGTGAGTCAACCACAATTGTCGATCTTCGAGGCTATAAGATATGACGGTCTTGACTAATTGCGGGATTGGAACTAGCACAATATTTAATTCTCCTTCCGATCTCCGCAATCTATCCCTGCTGTTGATCTGGTGATTGCACATCCGATGGTTACAACTCAATCCTACTTAATCTGATCTCTTTTTGGATCAAGCACAGTTGTTGATATCTGAGTCTATGAGATCTGACGATCTAGACCAATTGTTGGATTGGAACTAGTGAGTTGTTTAATTATTCTTTCGCTCCCCGCAATACATCCTTGTCGTTGATCTGGCGATTGTGCATCCGATGGTCACAAATCAATCCGAATTAATTTGATCACTTGTTGGATCAACCACAATCGTCGATATTTGAGTCTATGAGATCTGAAAATCTAGACCAATTGCAGGATTGGAACTAGCGAGTTGTTTAATTCTTCTTTTGCTCCTCGCAATTCATCCCTGTCGTTTATTTGGCTTGCAGATCTGACGGTCAAAATCCTCCAACGGTCCTCAAGCCCACGGTCACTCATATGACCTATGTTCATTATATGAGATGATCAACACCATCAATTTTTTGATTGGACGGTTGTTGAGGCTTCTCACCCTGAGCTGACGCTTTTCTTTCCAAACTTTGATCTCTGCATATTGTTCACTCCTCCTCCTGAGCTTACATTTTTTATTTCGAGCTTTGATCTCTGCATATTGTTCACTCCTCCTCCCGAGCTTACGTTTTTTATTCCGAGCTTTGATCTCTGCTTACTGTTTTCTCCTCCTCCTGAGCTTATGATTTTACTATTTTCCATCGTCATTGTTGGTCTTGCCATCAATGGCAAGCACACTCTTCGTGTAAAATATGCCAACAATAACTATGTGAGGTATACTTCCTCACCAACCACTATAATTGGCTTTAAGTCAAGGTGGTGGTTGATATTTAAATAAATCTCATGATAAAAAAGTAAGAGCTCTTAGGTAAAACTAGATTATTTCTTCCTCCCTTGAGATCCTTTCCTCTTACCCTCTAGTAGACTCATATCCTATCTCATAATATCTACACCCATTTCGGACCTTTATATTAAGTTTTTAAATAATATTTCATAGCTTGTGCATACCATGGGAGATCTACCACATCGTACATACAAAACATAATTACCACAAATGCATGCTTATCCATTCACTAATTGAACATTAACCTTAAACTCTACAATAGGAATCCATACAACATATTTACATCATTTACAAATAAAATCATTTATTTAATCTCACATGCCTCAACTCCTAATGTTATGAACATTTATTTATGATTTATACAATAATCGATTTAATACATCCAAAAAAAAATCAAAACCTTTACATTTATTTATGATTTATACAAGATTTAATACATCCAAAAAAAATCAAAACCATACTACATAAGTGAAATAAGTGAATGAGTCTCGAATAAATATCAATACTAGACTAAAATGAATTTACATTATAAATCTACAAATGAAGATGTACATCAAAGAAGATATGTCAAATTCTATATGGAATTACGTTTCCTCCGATGAATGATGACAACAAGGTACAAATACTCAAACAAGAGGAGGAATAAGACAAAGTTATGCAAGGAGTAATTATCTCGGTGTAGATTTATTAAATCTTCCTCTTATCAAGTACAAAAGGTAACAATGATTCCCACTATCCAATAAGGGTTAATCCATTCTAAAGGTTACCCAATCATATATTCACTATGCTTTGAATATAATTCCAAGGTACAAAACATATCATATGTTTCCCACTATCCAATAAGGGTTAATCCATTCTAAAGGTTACCCAATCATATATTCACTATGCTTTGAATATAATTCCAAGGTACAAAACATATCATATGTTTGATGTGGAAACATATGACTAGGAAACAAATCATCATCTACCATAGCTCAATGCCATCAAGACTAAAAGTGAAAATTGTCATGTGATATTCGAACCCTATGTCATATGAAACAATACGTCCATTTATAAAACTCAAGATGCATATCAAATCGATACACCAAGTATCATCATATTATGAACTACTACAATCATAATATGATATTTCAAGGACAATTTCATTTAAGCTCATATCATATTTTAAGGAAAATTTAATAAGTTTGGTTAGTGTATCATAACATATTTTAAGGACAATTTCGTTCATATATTTAACCTTTAGGTTGTAGGTCACCTAGTAGGACTAAGAGATAACTTGGCATTTCAAATTTGATTAGGAGATGGCTTGGCATTTCAAATTTGATTCATGGTTGGGTATTACTTAATGCAATTTCAAAATATATTATGGATGCAAATTGGATTTATAGGACAAAAGAATTACAAGAAAGTGATTTGTTTTTACTAATTTATATTGATTATTTACATTATTAACATTTGGTGAGTTCATAGGGCATGTTGTTTAGTACAAGAATTTATAATATCTAGTTCAGACAAAGTAAAGTTCAGATGAATAATTAAAATGGCAAGAACTTGGAATATATCTTGAAATCATGAATATAATTTGACATAAAGAATAGGTTATGAATATCCATGGACGATTTGTGAAAAAAAAAAAAGTACACAAGAAAATTAGAGCGATAATTCTAAATGGGTTGAAGAAAAGGAAAGAGTAAGGATGCCTAGGAAAACTTGAACATAACTTGTGTAGTGATCAAACCTAGTCGACTTGTCTATTTGAAATTGAGAAGAGAATAAAATCCCCTACATTCATAATCATGTAGTTTGTTTGGTAATGGTGTTCAACAAACCAAATTGTAATGATAGATTGATCAAAATAGAGTTGCGGGAAATAATCTTTGTAACATAGATCCTTCTCAAATGAGGCAATAATAGAATTGTATCTAAAATGTAGTCAGAAAACTAAAAAATAAAAAGACATAAAGACAATTGAAAATAAAATATAAAGTAAATAAAATACAAAATTGCTAAATTTCAAAAAATATATGTATATAACTAAAATCAAAGAAGAAAAAAAAATCATATTATTTTTGTGTAGAAGGTGTGATAATAACATTAGTAGTTAAGGTGGATATCATTTATAATATTTTCTACATGCTCATTTCCAAATAAAAAATGAGTTACAATTATGGTGGGTTGGAGATTTTGACATGAGAACGGGTAATTAAGTCATGTTCCTTAGCACTTAGTGTCAAAAAACAAACTAAAGACAAAGAAATTTTAACAAAATATAGGTCATTGAAATACATGGCCATTTTTGGCTTGAGTTTATCAACAAGATGAAGCCATGATTTCAAAATTTTATAATGAAACATAATTTTCGGAATCAAGATTTATGTTGGTTTTTCTATGGAAACAAGAGGGGCCAAGGGTTACTTGGGAGTGTTAACATTTTGGGTTAAAGGATATTCAGACATATATCAATTTGTTTATCATAATGTGATGTGTTTTTATGGTGGTAGTTTTCTTCCATCATCTATACTAACATTTTCAATTAATACATATTTTACATTCATAACTATTTTTTTTTTCTTCTAAGCATATAGAAATAAGATTAATGACATCGCTTGTTTCAACCCAAAACAAATCTTAACCACAATTAAAATGCTAAGATTAAATAATATGTAACTATTTTGTAGATGTAAATCAACATCATCCATAACATAAGATGAAATATGAGTGTCCCCTTTAATTTTAAAGAGTTCTTGAGCATTGTAGAGCTTTATATAAACATGAAGGGAATGTGAATTCGCCTCTCTTCTAAATAAGATAAATAAGAAAGCTCTTTTGTCCCTCTTTAAATATAATATTTAAGACATTCGTTATTAATTAAGGAGAGCTTTGTTTTAATAAGAGAAACATTTCATGAAGAAGTATTCAATCTATTAAAAATATAAAATGTTATTTCAAATTGAAGGGACAAAATTATTTGAATTTAAAGTCATCTGGCATGAGATAAGAAATATATCTTCTCTCTACATTGAAATAATTGTGAGAAATCAATGAAAATTAGTAAAAAGATTTGTTATATATTATAAGCTTATTGGATCACTACCAAACATGCCAAGAAGGAACACACATTGTCATATTAAACATCTTTTAATTCTAAGGCATGTAAGACATTACTATTTTCAAAAGAATAAATATTATGTTATTATTTTTGTGTAAAGGTGAATCTTTGAAACATAATCGTTTATGTACAAAGGAATTGTGGTATACCTAGGGAGGTACCTAATGGGAATGTGGTTATGTATTATTAGTGGAGTTCATTTAATGTATGAGAATGTGGTCATTCAATGTAAGGTGGACTAGGTCCCCTATATTACTAAAGGCCCACTATGATACTTAGATGTAATAAATGTGAGAAGACTCTCTAGAAGGTTCCTAGGAGATAGAGAGAGATATATAAAGAAGTGTAAGCAATGTAATGAAACATAGTAAAGAATATGGTCAGTGTAACAAGCTAGTATTGCTTGAGGAGTGCATTCTTTCCTCAAGGAATAATATATGGTGTTACCCTACCTCAAGGGTTTTCTCTATTTATTGTGTTCGATATTTGGTGAATGGTTTGGATTATTCTTATTGATATTGTGGTTTTATTTTGAGAGTTATCTTCAGATATATTCAGGTACCTAAAAATTGGTATCAGAACACTTTTCTTGGCCAAAGAAGGGAAGAATTTTTTCTCTTTTTTCATAATTTTCCTAGGGAAAAAGAGGGCGATGCACTTCAGGTTCATATGTGAAGCTTTCTTAGCTGAATTTAGAAAAACAAATTATATATTTGAATTCCTCTCAGAAAAATACCCAATTTCAAGAAACAAATCAGCCGAAACGGAGTCTAGGAAGTAAAGTTATGAGCATTTTAAATTCAAGTGTTTTTTAGGGATTTTTCGGAAAAAGCCATGATTTTCTGCAGTAAGTTATTTCTACACCCTAGTTTTTGTTGAAGATTTATTCCAAGCATGATATTTTTTATTGGAAGAGATGATGACCCTAATATTGAAGAATTTATACAATCTCACAAGTCATTATGGAAAGAGAAGTGGAAATATTTTGTAGACTGGGATTTCAGAGATGATACTCTCATATGGTGGAAATCATTTCACCATTCTGAGTGGATGTCACTTTCTGAGGAAGCACTTGAAAAATTACTTTTAGACAAGTGGTCTCATAGAAAGAGCAAGGATAAAGACATCACCAAGAGTTTATTTTCATGTGGAAAATCTATATTACAAGTTCATGGTTGTATTCATAAAGAAAATGTTATTGTTTCTATTAACCCTAGTTGCAAGAATTGTTTTATCAATATTCAGTTGGTTAATAGATTGCAAGTTCCGATAAAGAATATTCAAAACACATAGGTTGCAGGTGAAAATGTTAAACTTTTTAAATATTTGAAGCTTAGTATGGATAAATATGTGTTGCATTCAAATTTTGAGGCTCTAGATATGGGTGATGAAGACATTGTTTTGGGATATCCTTGGATAGAATCAATGGGTACAGTTAATATTAATGTGTAAAAGAAGTTTCTAAAGATTTGGTACAAGAAAAAGAAAACTACATTGCAGGATGTGTCTCTTAGTAAGAAAGGTGGGCCCATGGAAGCTAGCAAAAAAGTTATTGTCAAGTTTGAAGTTGAATCAGAGGAAGAGTTTACAGAAGGAGATGAAGAAAAACTACAGGAAGGACATAATCAGGAAGCTAAGGAGGTCATTGACTCAAAGGCACAAAGTGTTGTAGATTTGAAGAAAAAATAATAGACTTGTACAGTTGTTGTATATCCCCATCCACATCATATAGAGACACAACACTCATCAATGCAAGGGCGTGTGCATCAACACATTTATGAACCAACAAATCACCATAAAGGAAACCGATCAAGAGGTGCATGGAGGACTATCGACACTATGAGAAGTGTAGTGTACCAATTCACTACCCAGGTTCACCCAAACCTCTCCATTTACCATTCATTACATGGATGTAAAAACAAATGCATTTAACCAGAATTAANTAGGCTCCCCTGGCCTAACAAAACTCATAAGCCTACAGCTTATTCAAAACTTGGCTCACCAGCCTATAGAACATATTTACAATTCTTTTGCATATAACATGATCTGTAACGGGGCTCGGCCTTGGGGACACTACAAGAAGAGATTGGGATACATAAATAATCCCATGGCAACATCGACATGATGCAGAGGAAGCTCAGGGTAGCAAGGCAACAGATGTACCTCATGTTCAACTTCCATTGGGATGGATGGATTGTCGTACTTGGTACCAGTTGGCTACATTGATTAGTTGATCATATTGTATGGTTTCTTCTCATGTTTCGAGGATGAAACATGTGAAGGGGGTTGGAATGTAGTATACCTAGGGAGGTAATATGACGTACCTAGGAAGCCACCCAATGGGAATGTGGTTATATATTATTAGTGGAAGTCATTTAATATATGAGAATGTGGTCATTCAATGTAAGGTGGACTAGGTCTACTATATTACTAAAGGCCCACTATGGTAGTTAGATGTAATAAATGTGAGAAGGCTCTCTAGAAGGTTCCTAGGAGATAAAGAGAGCTATATAAAGAAGTGTAAACAATATAATGAAACATAGTGAAGAATATGGTCATTGTAACAAACAAGTATTACTTGAGGAGTGCATTATTTCCTTAAGGAATAATATATGGTGTTACCCTACCTCAAGGGGTTTCTCTATTTCTTGTGTTCAATATTTGGTGAACGGTTTGGATTATTCTTGTTGATACTGTGGGTTTATTTTGAGAATTATCTTCAGATCTATTCAGGTACTTAACATGAATACATATTTTCATATTCAACATCTTTTAATTCTAGGGCATGTAAGACACTACTATTTTCAAAAAAACTAACTCAATGTTATTATTTTTATAAAAAATGAATCTTTAAAACATAATTGTTTAATTGTTTCTGAGAAGACAAATCTTTGACTGAATTTTTAAAGACATAATTGTTTCATCGAAGGATGAAGCAGCTCATTTTAAAACCAAAGTTTGTATGAGCATTTTCTCCCCATATTTGGTAAGGAATGATTCTCTAAATGATAATAAGTTAAACTAAAATGTGTCCCTAGGCTAATTTACACCACTTTAATAAAATGACTAAGTTTTAACTTCATCTTCAAATATGGAATGAATATAATTAAGGTCTATTTTTTTTTTTAATGTAGTATTTTATGTGTGTAACGAAAAATACTTAACTTTCTTAAATTGATTTTCCTTTATGTTAAGAGAAATTAACTTATATCCAACACACAAAATTAATAAAAGAATGTTAATATAATATTTTATATAACTTATTATAAAAAAATTGTAAGGGAAGATGACATAAAACACTTAACATATAACCTAAAGGATTAATTTAGTTGGTTGTTATCAATATTAATAAAATACTTTAGGTTTAATATAATTTAACATATATGTTTAATACACAAAATTAATTTAGACCAATAAAAATCTATTTTAACTTAGATCTAATAAACACTAGAAGGATCAAAAGAAATTGGAATGTAAGTTTTGAGATGATTATATAGATTATTTTATTACAGAGTTTCATAATTATCATATTCTTATTTGATTTTTTTTATTAGTATGGTGTACTATTTTTTATTTGTGTGGACTTTTATATATAGAGAGAGGTGACATGTCTAACTAGATTATATCACAAATATATAATAAGTATTAATAATAAAACTTCCGTGTAATAATAAGGGGAGTGTCCAATGGAAAAATTGAAAACATTTTAAATTATAAATATTTTACAATTTACATAAATATAAATATAAATATAAATATAAATATATATATATAATGTTTTTTTTTTCAATTTCAAAAAGAGAGACTTAATTTCATAAATCCACATATCCCTTACCAAAATCTGTTTGTATGGCTTTGGAATTCAGATCAATCAATTAGTAGATAATCATTTTTAAGAGTAGATAATAATTCTTAAAACATATCATTATGAACATTTTTGATTAAAAATTGCACATGAATTATTAATTAAATAACTCCTATCAATGTATATATATTACAATCATTTTTATATATATAGAAATTATAATGGTTGGAAATGTAATTTTTTTTTCAACAAGAAAAAACTCTTATATTAGTAAATATAACAGGTCTTTTTCAGAACTATACAAAACTGTAACCATGAGTTTATGAACTTATCATCTTTTGTCTCCATTACAACTTTTTATCAGATATATCTGCACTGATATGATATATCTATAATAAAAAACACTATTTTTGTCCTCCTGGTGTCTGTAATTTTACAAAAAATAGCACAGTCCATTAATGGAGTACCCTTAAAAACTGATATCCATTCTTTCATAATTTTCTTGTTGTCCATCTGATTCCTTTGACCAATAAATGGCTCCTTCCTCCAAAAGTAGTGCTTCCTTTGATAGTTGATCAACAACATTATTGTAAGACCTGTAGATATGTTGGGGTTTAACTTTCTGAAAAAAATTGCTTAGCATTCTAATCTTTGTCATCTAGGGTTGCAAATATATCGCCTGTAGATTATTATCATTAGTATACCAATTGATAATAACCTTAGAATCACCCACCATAAGTAACCTTGATACATGTTTAATATAAAAAAAAAAACACAATTACCCATGGTGCCATTAATTCTCCCTTGGTATTTGTGCATTTTCCACAATTCATTTTAAGTTTAAAGGTGCCCAAAACTGGACACTTCAACAGTGCTCCAGCCCCACACTTTGAACATCTTTCCTGTGAAGCCCCATCAAAAAAACCTATAGCCCCATCCCAATCAAGATTAGGAGGTCTCTCAATCCTTGTGTAATTAGTGTCCTGAGTGACTTTTTGTTCCCCCAAATCCTGTAAAATGAATTTACAAATTTTAATGAGATTTTTTTCCCAATCTTCAAATATAAACAAATTCCTATGCTTTCAAACCTCCCAACAAATATAGCAAGAGATTTCTATCCAATTTTCCTTTCTCTTTGACCAAGTTAGTAGACTATTTTCAAATTGTCCTCCTTGCCATTTATTAGCCAGTTTTAACTCAGAAATCATCTGCTAGATACTCATTATAAAACAACATTCCTCAAATAAATGTAAAACATTTTCTTCACTTTCCTTACACAGTACACAAATACTAGGACCCAAGAATCCCCTTTTTGTCAGGTTGTCCCAAGTAAGTATTCTCTGTTCCAGCAATAACCAAATAAACAATTTTACTTTTAAAGGTAATTGTCATCCCCAAATCTCAGAAAACCAGAACTTTGGTTCTACTACCCCACCCTCCAACAATTGAGCTTTATATGCTAGTTTAGCATTGACTTGCCCCTGTTTGGTATTCCAAGACCACATTAATTTATCATTCTCATTATTTAGTTCAATTCCAACACTTACTAGCCCTCTAATATAGTTAGTCCACTCCTCTTTTTGAGTTCCTGCTAGCCCCAAAGATTCATCTTTTTTCCATCTTGTAGTCGTATTACCTACCTGTACATCTATCCTTGCATGTGCAAGACAAGTAATCCCTTTTTCCTTTAGCAGTAGTTTGAGATTCTCTGATAATTTATAGAAGGAGTGGGACCCAACCATAGGATCAGCTCCTATTCTAATATCTCTCCCACTCCCAGGCTTCCACACCAACCAATCTGTAATTATATTTACCGAAGAGGTAAGTGCTCTCTAGAAATTTGAGGAACCAATCCTATATTTTCTCCCGTGTCTAAACCATTTCTCAACAATGTTCGTTTTGAGATATTTTTGCATAATTACCTCATGCCAAAGGCCAGGCAACATAAGGCATCTCCACAGGTTTTTTGCAGCCAAAAATTGTCCAAAAATAAAAATATTTTTGATGCCCCATCCACTAGCCTTTTTAGGTTTTGCAATCTTTTTCCAATTAGTTAGATGAATACCTTCCTTTTCGTTTTTACCAGACCACAAAAAACTGAACATCCTTCTTCGAACACTGTTTAGCACACTTTTGAGAATTTTTGCCAAAGATAACCAGTACACTGATAAACTTTCTAGTACTTCTTTTACGAGCATGACTCTTCCACCCAGGGTAAGCCACCTATGACTCCAACACAATATTCTCTTTTCAATTTTTTTCTCTAAACCATAGCCAATCCACTTTAGAATAACAATTTGGTTTAATAAAAAATCCAAGATACTTAAATCTTGAATCTAATAGTTTAACTTCAAAAGACAATAATTACTTCAGCAAAAAAAAATGTTCTTCTACATCCCAACTTGCTTCTTAAAAAACTTTGTTTGTTTTTAGAGTTGAATACCATCCTTGTAGCCTCACAGAATAAATCCAAAATCTCCTTGAAAACTTCCCATTAGCAATGCACCCGGTCCCAAACAGTATTACATCATCTGCAATTTGTAAATACATACCAAACATAATGTTTTATTTCGTTGATAATGATGAAAAAGCAGACAACGATTTTAATATTGTACACTATTGTGAAAAAACATACAGCAATTTTATAGAAATAATAGATTTGGAGATTCGGCATATTGTTACAAATTTCAGGTGATAGACCTCACTCGGTCAAATAGTATGATCGGAAAATAATTATATGATACTTTTCGTGTAAAGTTGATCCGATCATATCATAAAATTTGAAGTGATGGAAGGTTTTGCGTCAAAATTGTCTCCTTTTGTTAATTTTTTTATTATGTTTGAATTGATGAACATGAAAATATGGGGTTCTTTTTATCTTTTATTATTTATTATATTTGAATTGATGAACAGGAAAATATATGGGATTCTTTTATGTTATGATGATGTAGAGTAGTAAGGATTAATAATGTGTGAAAAAAATTAAATTGATATAAATTATTGTTAGTGTATATATATTATTTAGTGTATTGAACTTGGGTTGTTTAATAAACCAAATTTACACTTTAATTAATTGAGTTAACCAGAAATTGAATTGGAATGTATTGTTGAAATTTAAAATTGAATTGGAATGTTTTTGTTATTAATGTTTAAGAACAAATATTTGTTATTAATGTATAAAAGGAATTGACAATATATATAATATATATAATATTGTTGAAATTTAAAATTGAATTGGAATGTTTTTGTTATTAATGTTCAAGAACAAATATTTGTTATTAATGTATAAAACAAATTGTTTTAGTCATAAATTTTATAGATTAATCAATAAATTGTTTGCTATTTTTCTCTTTAAGTTGTGTTGTATTTATTTATTTTTTTACCTTTTATAAGTTTTGAATTATAACATGTAGAATTATATAATATTGAGTTGTTATGATTTCATTTATATCAATATGTATGCATTGTTGATGTTTTTAGGTTATATATATATATATAATTTTTTAAAGTTAATTTTTTTAATAATTGATTTTTATCATCAATCCATATATAAAACATATATATAAAACATTGGACGAGTGGGGATGTTGGTTACTATTCCTCTATATTGTCTGAGTTTGTTGATCCAGGGATCATGTCTGTTCGGGTTTCCAGCAAAGCCTCTAAAACTATTGGCCCTCCTGGTAAACTAGAAGGCAACACAACACACATAATGCGTTGCATAGTCTCACCCGAGATAACTTTAATGGGTGGTTGTAAGACTCATGTGTTTACAACCTAGGATTGAGTGTGAGATATGAGGGCTAAATATTGAACCATTATTACAACTGTAACTGCAATATACAGTCATTTACGAATACGTAGGAAATATAACAACTCATTTATTAAGCATTTAACAAATAACTACTAAAAAGATGATAAATATATGCATGCATTCATCACATAACACAGATGTTACCGTGGTTCACTCTCTCCTGGGATACGTCCACAAAGATTTGTCTCTCAGCTCTTTTATTATATTATATTCGCATCTACAACGTCATGTGCTTACAACTCTTCACAGTCGGGTAAGATCTGTATGAGGTATACTAGATCGCACCAGGCTCCCCAGCCTGCGATCTAACCCTCAGGATCTACCCTCCCTCATCTCCTCTAGCTCAATAACTTATAAAATAGATCATACAAAAAAATATTACATATCGTCTCGCTACAATATCGACTTATCTCCATAACCTCTAAACAATAATAACAAAAAACCCTGAACCCTCTATGATACCTAAGTATATATATTTATATGTTTTTGGCTCTTCATCCATTACAATGCATTACCCAAAACCTTAACCCTACTGTCGTTAGGTCTTCCTCCCATGCATGTGTGTTCTTCTTCCTTCCAGTTATTTCTTTCCTTGCATGCGTGTGTTTTTTGTTTCCTTTCAGTTGTCGCTTTCCTTGTGCATGCGTTCTTTCCCAAAAACACATTTCTTTTCCACTTTGGCCTTTGGCCTGCCTCCAATAGGCTCCCAACATTGACACGTGGCTCGTCCCGAGCCACCTAACCTTTGTGTGCTCCCTCTATCTCCTTGGTGTTCACTTGGAACTTTTCCTTGAGCTCTGTTGCCTGTGTTTGTGCCTGCACAGTCTTCTCCTTAAGTGTGTCCACTGTCTGGACTGCAATTTCATCACTGATCAATTCCAAGCACTCTGCCTGGGTCTGTGCTATATGTGCCTTGGCTTCCTCTATTTGTGCCAAGACTTCTGCTACCCATTCTTATAATGGTTCCATTTGAGCTTGTCTCTCTTGTTTCTAGGTTTGTGCAGTAGTTATCTCTGCCTGTAATCTCTTCATGTCCTGCACCCCTTTGACACATTATGTGATTGGCATTGTCTTTTGCCTCTGCTTTAGATCTTGGATCGCTGTGTTGATCTTGTCTTCTTCCTTGTCCCACTTTTGGACATGTTGATCCTCCTCTAGCTTCGTCCACAACTGCGTTTCTTTATCGAACAAGTCAACTGTTGTGTTAACCTACTGCTCGTTCTCCTGCAGCTGCGTTGTTTCTTCCTGCTTCCTTTTCTCCTTCACTGCTAGTGGTGTGCTTGGTGTAAGTTTCTCCCAAAGATTCTCGATCTCCTTCTTATATTGATCGATTGCCTGCACAATCTGATTAATCGTTTCTTCTGTTGTGATTTCATCTCTCTGTGTGGCCCATGGAATCTTCTCGTAAGTTCCTGCCACTTTCTGTTCCAATCCTTTTATGCACTCCCTTTCCTCCTGGGTCTCATATTTAGATTGCTCATGGACTATTTCCATCGCGTCCCATTTCTGTGTTGCCTTTTGCAATTCGACTAAGTCTCTATGTGCACGAGACTGCACCTCGTGGTTTATGCTAACCTTCAACTTGTGGAGTGCCCTGGTCGGCATCCATG
>SNQJ01S0174753.1:0-20195 GCA_010110895.2 Picea sitchensis | reverse complement strand
TTGAGAACTTATTGTAGGTACAAAGATTTGGGTCAAAGTGCTCAATAGTGGAACATCATCAAATAGATGGAGGTAGTCCTCCTTCTTATCTTGCACATTATTTTATATAACATACAATGGAATTGAGTTGATTTCTGCAGTCATACCTGTCTGTTGTGGTTTACCCTTGGCCATAAATACTTTTTCTCTCGTAACAACATTTTCTTTCTTTCTTGGAACCTTCATGTTCTTCCTCATGTTTCTCTTCGATGTTGGAATCCATGGAATCTTCTATAGATTTTATGCCCTTCCTTTCTGAATGTTCCAACTTATTCCTTTTGTTATAGGAACATAAATGTAGATGGAAAACCAAGGATATTCAAGGCTTCTTCTAGAGTCAAACTAAACACATGTTGCTTATCTTGGCTGTTAATTCTAATGAAGAACATGGACAGATACTCCATAATATTCATGGATTATTCAATGGATCATATCATTGAGGATTATCTCTCTTTTAATTCTAGCTTCATGCCTGAATGAGAAATATGCATGCTCTTCTTTTGGAATTCTACAATCAACACCCTCCATCTCAAAGAGTCCATGCTTTTGTCTGCATCCTTCTTGCTTTCTGTATAGTGTCACAAGTCTATTATAGTTTCCTTTTGATTGTTGGATTCTTTCTGGTCTGACTCCTTCCGAGTCTCTTCAAGTTTGGTTCTCATTATTCCCATTTGGAATTTGTTACTTATGTAGTATCTTGCACAAGAATTGTCACCAAAGGTTGTCAAGTACTTCATCATTTTCAGATACATTGCTTGACTAATAGTCATTGTAATGGAAATCCTTATATTGTTATTCTCCCATAGGTATTTGACCATATTATCTTATAAGAAATAGATACACATTATATGTATAGGAACTATGTAAACATGGTATGTGAAAGGACTATGTTACAGAAGAATATTGTTACCATGACTAGTAGAAACAATCTTCTTCATCCTGCTTGAATTTCTTTAAGTGTTCCTTTTATTTGGAAACTGTTGTTTCGTGTGTTTCCTTCCTTTTCTTTAACTCAAGACACTCGCTCCTGTAGTGACCATATTTTCGACAGTTGAAGAATCGTATTTTTGACATATCCTTTTCTTTATTTGGTTTCTTCCTTGAGCCAAATTTCTTATTATTCTTGAATTTCTTGAACTTTGTTGTGTAGGATTGATCATCATCTTTCTTTTGGGATTTATCTTTTCTTATAATCCTTGATTCTTCGTGTGCATAGAAATTCCAAAGTTCTTAAAAAGTGGGATACTCCATTCTTGTGTTCATGCTTGTGGAAAATGCATCCCATGTCTTGGGAAGGGCATTAAGTACTATATTTACTAGTTCCTTTTCTGAAATGATTTCCACAATAGCTTCTAGTTGATCTCTTACGTGAGAGGTTCTTACAAAGTATGATGTTATTTTTTCATCATTATTCATTTCATGTCACAAATCTCATTCTTCGGACTCATCACTTGTCCAATATTTATGACTTAGAAGAGGTTAGTTTGGGCGCCGTACATCTTCTTAGATGAGTCAAGATAAAAAATATAGGGTATCAAATGTCCTTTACAGATTCTACTATGATTGATCCATATTATTTTCACAACAAAATGGAAGGAGAGATATTCAATGAAATACTCATGAAAATTTCCAGAAACAGAGAAATACAACAATACTTGATTTCTATTAATGAAAAAATTGTAAAGAGAAGAGTGCAAGAATTGCTAGAATGGTGGCAGCTTTATCTCTGAGAAGAGATGTGATGGCTATGGTCATTCACATGAATTTGATTAAAATGAATCTCTGAAGGCCTTTTTATCATAAACATGAATGCAAAAACCCTAGACATCCAAAAACCTAACCCTAGGAGATGAAAGGCCAAAAGTCATGTGGGCCCCGTTTGGGTAAGATAGTACCTTAACTTCCTGGGATCGTAACTTTTGCATCCGATATCTGTTTTAGGCACGTGATATACCATTCGAAAGGTATTCTAGATAAATATGCATTATATTGTCAAACTTTGATTCCGTCTACATTTTGATTGTGGATCGACAAAATAACATTGTTTAGGGCCCCAAAACGACCAGGGAAGTACAACAAGATGTGTTGAAATGCAAACATACAAAATAACTCATTTGGATTAGGTGGGAGGATACCAATATCCACCTAGAATATGTGTAGAGATTGAGACAACCCCAAAAGTGTAGAACACACAATTACAAAGAAGCACATAAGAACGTGCTCAACTAAAACCTGAGAGCCAATTGGAATAGGTGGGTGGTCACCAATATCCACCTGGATCAATGATGCTCATAGAATTGATGTCATTGTCCTTGAACTTCTCCATAACTACGATGTTCTAAGGTTCCTTCTCTGTTCCCACTTCAAACCGTGGTTTCATGATTTTTCCTTTCACGATATCCAATACTTTATTCTTGGCAAGGATGAGATCAATCCTTGTCTTTCATACTCTAAAGTTAGAATCCCCTTCTAACTTGTTTTATAACTTCATAGAGTAAGTCATGATTACTTTGGATTGGTCAACCTTTGACTTTGACTTGGTCAATCTTTGACTTTAACTAAAAAAAAATTTAAACTTGACGCCTTGGCTTACTGAGAGTACAAGAAAGTGTTGTAGGCTAGGGCACACTAGGTTATATAGGAATTATGTCAAGTTATTCACTTAGGGAACCACAACACAAGGTTTAGGGTTTCGTTGTTGTAGTAAAACTCTCATTGCAACTACAACTGCAGTTGAGAAAATCCTCCCAATCTACCTTCCATTGGTTAGACTATCTGAAGATAGTGAGGGCCCATAAACTATTAGAATAATAAATGTGCTTGTTTCACCATAGAAAATATAACAAAATTTTCACCCAACCATAGGCACAAAGGCCACCCTTGAGCACCTTAACCTTGACATACAAAATAATTATGGAAGCAAACCCTAGAACCAATACCAACTAAGGTAGCGTACGTGTGTCCAAGGCTAGCATACCAAGAAGAAATTCCAAACCATAACTACGTAGAAAGTCCAACCATAACCAAAGAACAATTCACTAATGCAACAGTTGCAACTCTCCTCTTTTCATGTGCACCACTTGTCCTTATGTAGTTATGTGAGTAAGTGTGACAAATGAGCTCTAACACCCTCTTATTTATAGTCCTCCAAGTGACCTAACTTGGTTGACTTCTAGTTACAGAGGATAGTAATTTTATATAAATTATTATCTTGAGTCGACTTGTCTTCTAAGGTTATTTCCTAACCTTTTAGGGTTTCTCTTAGGGATGATTAGGGGCTAAATTTTTCTCCTGGGATAATTTTCCATGGTTTTTCCAAAATTGTTATTCGCTATTTTAAAAATGATTCGCCAAAATTATATAGGATAAAATTATTTTACCTTAAAAATTGCTAAAATTTTATAAAAACTATATAAAATCCTTAGAAATTTGAATATTTTTACAAAAATGTCGCCAAACATTTATAGTTGGCATGTGAAGGATTAGTAAGATTCGCCAAGGTTTCTACATTTTAAAATAAATTTCCATCCTTAAAATTATCCCTATTTTCTCTTGCTTCGCGAAATTTTCTAGACTCGTCAAAGGTTACATGTAGAGATTAATACCTCCTGCAGCTACCATAATATCAACATAAGTAGCTATAATCTCACACACACATATATATACACCACAGCCACTAAAAATATCAAAGAAAATTAGGACACAATGGCACCACATTTACCATGGAAACTTGAATAGGAAAACGAACATTTAAAGGTTGCTTAGTGCTCTTATTATGACGATTTCGAGTTACAATGTAACTAATTAATCTTTGTGCATCCTACTCTCCTTGGCCAAAAGACCCTTTGAGAGTGAAACTACAAGAAAAGGTAGGGAGATCTAGGAAATAGGAAGGCCAACTGTCATAGCCTTTCACTTCCCATTCCTTGGCCTCTCCTCCTCTCCTATTCTATTTTCTTTTATTTTAAATAATTCAAGTTTTTTCTTCTCATTTCATTATTAAATTTCACTTTCACATTTTTCGTTGTTTTCCATAGTTTGTCTAAAGTTCATAAATTTTTGAATTGGATTTCAAGTAGTAAGTGTTACAACCATTTTAGATTTGAGATTCATTTTGGATCACACCTCTCCATTGAGAGACCTTTGGACTCCAAAATATCAAAGGAAAGTAATTTGGGTCAATGTACTTTGTGTCTTCTTCTCTCAAACATGGCTGTAAATTTGGCTTGTGCCTCTAGCTCTACCTCATGGCTCTATACATTGGATTTGGTTTTGTATAGGGCTCTACCTGAACTGTTCCAGACCCTACAACACTAAGAGATCTATCATCACCAACAAATATTTTCTTGGTTTTAAATTCATTTAGAGTAGAAAACATGGCTTTATCCATAGCCATATTATAAGATGCTTCAAAATCAATAAGCCACTCATGGGAAGAAGAAATAAAAGTTCCACTCGAGAGACTACAAGAAGAAAGTGCATGTCCATGAGAAGAAGAAGAATAAGAAGAATAATCAGAACCAATGTTATTGTTGTTCTTCTTCATCGTTGCTTCTAAAGTTGTCATCATCTTAAAACATTTGGACTCCTCATGACCATATTTCCCACAAAATTTGCAATGATTTTCAGTCTTCTTATTTTTAAAATTTTCTCCTTTGTCACCATTAGGAGATGAAGTCGGCTGAGAGGGTTTGGCACCCTTGTTTTTCTTGTTGTTCTAGCGAGGATGTTGCTTCTTGCAATTCTTGAATTTATCTTTCTGTTGGGCCAGTAAGGCTTTATTGGATGTACCTACAGTACTGATCAATCCAAGTTGTATAAGCTTCTCTTGTTCTCGAATCATAACATCGAGATCAAGATAAGGACTGAAGCAAGGGATTTTTATAAGAACTCCGTAGAGCTTCTCTAGTGGCATAAAAGGTAGATATAAAAACAGAATATGCACTGCCAACCTTAGAAAGAACAAAATATATGCATCGATATTCCAACTAATCGATTTTTCATTCTATACATTAAATTCGAAGTGTTTTGAACTTACATAAGTAATCTTCAATGCAAGGAAAATCATTTGGACTTAATGCCATTAACTAATTCGTCAACTGGTGGGATTCAATAATATTGTGTTTACCAAATATAGTTTCATGGTTTTTCCAAGCATCATTAGGGTCATCAATTCCTTGAAGGTGAAACTTTAAATCAGGATAGATGGACATTCTAATCAATCGATGTTCTTAGTCATTCTTATTTTCCCATTTTCCTTTCTTTTCATCATCAATGGGTTCTAGTTTTTTCCCCAAGGTAATCTAGTACAATCCTTTACTTCTTAATACATCCTCCATATGGGATTTCCATGAGAAATAGTTGGTACTGGTAAGAAACACATCAATAGGAGATTCCATATTAAAATATGAAGAAAAAAGATGAAATTGATGGTATGGATGGAAAGATATAGAAAAAATAGAAAGTTAAAAAAAAAGCAACTGAAAACAGACTAATGTGAAAGTTATGCCCTTTTGCAAAAAAGGCATAAAACCAAATATCAACATGGAAAGTATAAGTTGGTCCACATGGTGATATCCCTCATTCTAATAACCTCACTTTTATAAATTAGTTTTTTATGAATTGCCCCACTTTTATAGAATAAATAGGGATCAATTTTACAATTAAATTACTTTCTAAAAGAAAGTTTCATTCAAAATAAATAACTTAAAGTAAAACATTAAATCTCCTTATAGTGATTCATTTTTATAATTTAAGTGAAACACATTCTACAATGGATGCATGAACTTTTTCAAAAAAGTAACAAAAAAGAGTCTGGAACTGAAGACCACTTATTTAATAAAGCATCTTTTAACGAAGTGAGCTAGTGAAAAATATCTTATATTGTTTAGAATGACGATTGTCATCGTCGTCGTTGTTGTTTTTGTTGAATACATCTTCGAGAGTGTGTTCATAAAAAACTCTATTCACACAAGATTTTTTTTTCTTCTCGACGAAAACAAGGGTTAGATCTCGACTATCTTACTCGAAAAATGTAGGTTTCCCTGTATTTCTAATTTACCGAGATCGCATAAAGTGCACAACAAAGAGAATATGTAGATAGGAAAACCATTTCCTCATTGTTTCTGACTTGCTGAGATTGCACAGGGAAAATGGAAAAAAAATACATGGATCGAGAAGAGAAGACACCTAGAAATAAAAAAACATAAAATCAAAATATTATCTTTGCAAAAATTTCAAATTTTTTTAAATATGGTATTTGGGCTTTATACCTATGGATCCGGATAAAATGGTTGTATCTTGGGAAAACGGAAAACCTTTTCTAGTGAAACAAAAATCATTCCTTACTGAAATGAGTGCTCCATACGTAATGGAAAATCCTTTAAACCCATAAATGTATGAAAACAAAACACAAAATATATGCAACAACATGGCTTCATGATCGCGTTCTACAATGCGAATGAGCCTTCAAATGTGCTCTCATACAATGCTCAACAACACATGTATTCCAACAAAGGACAAACACCTTCAATAAACACTCAAAAAACCATATCAAAGATCAATACACCAATGCTTTAACATCGTAAAACACCTACGGGGAAACATCAACAATCCCAACCATCATAGCTACTTGGATCAATTAATTAATACAAAAGAAAATATTACAAAGACATATACAAGAGATTTTCTCACAATCGATCATTGGTAAATGACCCTCCATTCTCTTTAAATAGAGATCATAGATCAATCAACTTTTAATTCATGGATAGATGTAGCCATTAAGATCAAGGAGGATATGAATCGTCACATGACTCTATGTTGGGAACATATCGTGACCGTCAGATTTCCTAACTACAAATGAATACTAATGCATACTAAGGAAACACACTTTTACCTAACGACACATTAGACCAAGTAGATCTTAACTAACTCTTAAGTGTCTAAATATCTTAACAGGTTGTTGACTCACTTGTTCTAGCAAGGAATAATTCTACCCAATGACTCGTAGCTCTAAGCAATCTACAGATATGAACTCTGCAATCAACAGATTCCAATATCTCTCTCATATGATCCATCTTGGGAGTCAATGAAGCCAAGATGAATGATTTTCCATGTTGAGTGTGACCATAGCACACTATTCCATCACATAGCAATTCCATAAGGGAAGTATGGTGTGTGGTATATTTCTAGGAATAGTTTCCTCTCGACATGGAAGCAACCCTATAATGAATGCACCTACTTACAAGAACATCGTGGAGTTGTCAAGAAAACCCCCCTTCAAGGTCATTGACCTTCATGCAACAATATCTTGCACATCTCCAAGAAGGGGTTCTTGTAAAAGACTGTAGGTAGAAACTAGAATGGGGTTGCTTTGGTGGTTAGCATCAACCCACTATCCTCTTCAATGGTGATGCAAATTTCTTGTGATACTATCATTCATTGGTCAAATTCTCCTCATTAAGTTGGTTATGTAGTGAAGTCATTATCTCTATTAGGATTCACTTTCCAAACCCTTCTCTTGTGTTGATATTATGGTAGCTACGAGAGGTATTTCCCTTGATGTGTAACCCTCACGAGAATAGAATATTCTAGGAAGAAATAAGAAACCCTAAAGCATTAAACTTAACCCTAGAAGACAAGTCAGATGAATTAAATAATTAATATTAAGTATTTAGCCTCCAAAATGAGAATTCGTCCCAGACAACTTAGGAAATAGTATAAATACAAGTAGTCAGACCTTACTTTGTACACACAGCTCAAAATTTCAGCTCGGAAGAGGTGTGCACTACAGAAAATGGGCAAGTGCACAAGTCTAGGGAGAAGCTGTAGTCGGCAACTGCCATAATATGTATTCATGGTTTAGGCTCAAATTTTCTCTTGGTTACGGTTGGAATTTCTATCAATCTTGGTTATCTTTGCTTAGTGCATTAACCTTGGTTGGCTATTGGTTTTCTTCCCGAATCATTCTCTATCAAGGTTAAGGTGCTCGGGGGTGGCTTTGACCTATGGTTGGGTGACAATATTGTTATATTGTCTATGTTTAAACGATCACATCCATTACTTTCTAACAGGTTATGGGCCCACACTATCTTTAGACAATCTAACCGCTGGAAGATAGTCTGGGAGGATTTGCTCAGTTACAATTGCAGTTGCAGCCAGTCTTTGCGGCAACAATGAAACCCTAACCCTCTCGTTGAGGCACCTTAAGTGAAGAGATTGACCTAATTTCTAGATAGACTAGTGCACCCTAGCCTGGCGCATATCCTCGTACTCTCAACAAGATAAGATGTCAAGTTTGAGGTTTTGGTCAAAATCAAGGGTTGACCAAGTCAAAGCAATTATGACTTACTCTATGAAGTCAGAAAATAGGTTATAAGGGGCTTCTAACTTCAGAGCATGGAATACAAGTATTGACCTCATCGTTGCCAAAAATAAAGTGTTGGATATCATGGAAGGAAAGATCGTGGAACCACAGTTCGAAGAAGGAAAAGAGAAGGAACCTCAAAATGTTGCAGTTATGGAGAAGTTTAAAGACAATGACATCAATGCCATGAGTATCATGGTGAACTCTATAAAATACCACTTGATACCCTACATCTCCCATATTGACTCATATAAGAATATGTACGATGCCCTAACAAACCTCTTCTCAGTCATAAATATTGGACAAGTAATGAGTCCAAAGAATGAGCTTCATGACATGAAAATGAATGATGATGATAGCATAACGTCATACCTTGTGAGAATATCTCAGTTAAGAGATCGAATACAAGATATTGAAGAAATAATTTCAGAGAAGGAATTGGTAAATATAGTACTCAATGGCCTTCCCAAGACATGGGATGCATTTGCCGCAAGCATGAACACAAGAAAGAAGTATCCCACATTTGAAGAACTTTGGACTTGCTATGCACAAGAAGAATCAAGGATTAGTACAAAAGAGAAACCCCAAAATAAATATCATGATCAAGCTTTAACAAAAAGTTTCTGAATTAAATAAAAGGAAGGAAACACATGAAACACGAGTTGTTGAAGAAAGGGAACCCTCAATGAAGGCCAAGCAGGATAAAACAAACTTATTCTTCTAAGACAAGGTAACAATATTCTTTATAGTTATTGTACATACCATGTTTACATAGTTAATGTACATATCTTGGATATCTATTTCTTAGAAGATAAGATGGTCAAAGAGAAACAATACCTATGGAAGAATAAAAAGATAAGGATTGCTATCACAATGACTACAAGTCAAGCAATACACATGAAAAGATGAAGTACATTGACAATCCTTGGTAACAATTCCCATGGAAGCTATTACAACTGCAAGATAAGCCGAAATCAGAATCAAACTTGAAGAAACCTGGAAGAAGTAAAAACAGAAAGAAGTCAACAATCAAGAGGAAAATAGAAAAAGATTTGTGACACTTTGTAGAAGGAAATAAAGATGCATACGGAAGTGTGGACTCTCCTATATGGAGGGAGACAATTATATAATTCCAAAAGAAGAGAATGCATTCATGCATGAAGAAAGGATTAGGAGGGAGATAATCCTAAATAATATGATCCATTGAGGATTATGAAGTATCTATCCATGTTCCCATCAATGGTAGCAGCCATGAAAAGAAACACATGTTCAATTTGACTTTAGAAGAAGTCTTCTTCGAAAAGAAGCCTTAAAGTATCCTTGGTTGTCCATCCACATCCATGATCCTATGATGAAATGAAGAAGTCAGAATCTTTAGGGCATGGAATATATAGAAAAATCCATGTACCCAAGAGATAAAAAAAAACATGAGGAAGAACATGAAGATTCCAAGAGAGAAAGAAAATCTAGAGCAACCAGTTCACAAGACTACCAGCTTGATCGAAACTCACTAGAAGCAATCAAGCAGAAGAAATAGAAGTTGTGATGAAGAACAATGTATGGAAGAATTATGAATGGAAGCATTGCAAGATCCATAACTAAAGGTTCGCCCAGATGGAGGGAGAAGACTATGATGATAGCTTGTTCCAGTAACGAGACATACCTCCACCTGAGCCATTATATTCCCTGCAATATCCATGTGTTGGAGTTTACATCATATGAATGTAAGGATTGTTCTCCTCAACAGAGTAATTGAACAAGAAACGTATGTAGAGAAGCCTCAAGGTTTTGAGTTATACCAAAAATAGACCCTTGTATGTAGATGGAAGAAGATATTCACCAAGGTTTTGAGTTATACCAAAATAGGACCCCCTTGTATGTAGATGGAAGAAGATATTGTATGGATTCAAAACAACTTGATGCAGTTCCCAAGTGCAATATAAGCGTGGTAAAAATTTCTATAGCGTAGATATTGTATAAGAAATGGTTACCTTAAGTCTAAGATGATGGATTGATAATCCAAGACAAACTCTCATGATGACAGACAGGATTACACTTGGATATGTTCCAATTTGATCCTTTCCATGGTGTCATGAGCTAGTAGAAAAAACAAGTGTTGAATTCAAACTATAATATAATATAATGATCAGAGCTATATGGTTCTTCAGAAAACGGAGGTTCCAGAAAGACCTACCGAGATCAAACACAGATTCTCTGATGAGGTCCAGAAAAGAGAATTGGTTCTCCAATATATCTCCACAGATGAGCATATAAGTAGATATTTTGGTAAATCCTTTGTCCAAAGTGAAAAAGTTTACGTACTCAAGAAACAAGTTGGAGCTCGTGGAGATGAATTCCTTATTGAAAAATGGAAGAGACGACTCCCATGTTGGGAGGGATTAGTGATGTGTTATTGATTTATGGAAAGTCATTTTTCAGTTCGAAAAATGGTCCAGGATGAGCAGTTTCTTTCCAGTGCCGAAAGTGGTTTGAGATTTATGACGGACATGCATTTTCTAGTTCGAAAAATGGTCTAGATCAAACGGTCATTTTCGTAATGAAAATGGTTTGATAGATTGTTGATGTACCATAGACAGTGATTCCCCTTTTGGCTAGTGTGGGGGAATGGTCTAGGATAGTATTTCTTCTTGACAATTACTCTCAGTAGTGGTCAAGAATAATGGTCTGCCTCCCTGGGCAGTCATTCTTTTTAAGTTAACAATTGTGAGTAGTTTCGAAGAATGGTACATTTTGGAGGTTGGTGCAAGACAATTATTTCCTTAGGAAATGGTCTGAACAGTCATTCCCTAGGGAAGACTCATTCTCTCCACCTTGCACTTTTTTTTAGTGCTAGAAGAATGGCCCAGTTAGGTGAATGGTATAGGTTCAACAATCAGGGATAGGCATTCCCTAGGGTAGACTCATTTTCTCCAGCTTGCACTTTGTTTAGTGCCGGAGGAATGGCCCAGATAGGTGAATGGTCGAGGCTCATAAATCAGGACAATTATTCTTCTATGTCTGAGAAGAATAGTCTAGTAGCTCATAGTTGATGTTTTACCTTCTGAGGGAAGATGCTCTTCGATATCTCACAGATGTGAGTGGAAGAATGGCTCAGATGATTCAATTTATTTCATGACATTGTTTTTTGGTGCAGTTTGATATCAGATGATATGATTGCTATGGAGAATTTATGTCTCTGGAAAGTAGATGTATGCTACTTTGGTGGATGTGTTTCACCGGTTGTGACTATGTGTCACTGATTAAGTAGTTGTGTGTTACTTGGTGTGGTAGTGTACCACTAGATTGTAGTTGTGTACTACTATGGATAGACACACTTGTGTTCTATTGAATGACATTGTTCTGATTTCCATGTAGACTATCAATAGTGTTGAAAATGATTATTAGCTAGATGGATGGTCATTGTACTGATGTACATACATTCTCTAGATGAAAAATGGTCCAAGATGTTTATTCCTCTAGAACGTATCTCTGGATTAGAAGATTAGTCCTTGTATTCCATGGCGTGGCTTCCAACATCTATTGGAATTGTTATTATTCTAGGACATATGCCTGAATTAGAAGAATGGTTCTTGTATCACTCTTCTGAGTGAATGACTTATTCGGCATCATGTTTGATTACTTAGATGGAGTATGGTTTCAAGAGATGATGCAGATGATGTCATATTAAACTGATAGTGATGATGGTGCTCGTGATATAATCATAAGATAGTCTTTAAGACTATGATGATGCTACCAATTGAATGGTATGGTTGTGCTCAAGACCATTTCCTTCAATACCTCCCTAGCTAGGAGGGAGTGTTGAAATTATGGTAGTTGTAGAAGGTATTTACCTCCATGTGTAACCCTGACGAGAATAGAATATTTCGGGAAGCAAGAAGAAACCCCAAAGCATTAAACTTAACCCTAGAAGACAAGTCAGTTGAAGGAAATAATTAATATTAAGTATTTAGCCTCTAGAATGAGAAGTCAGCCCAGACAGCTCAAGAAACAATATAAATACAACTAGCCAGACCTCATTTTGTACACACAACTCAGAATTTCATCTTAGAAGAGGTGCACACTACCAAAATTGGGCAAGTGTGCAAGTCTCGGGAGGAGCTGCAACTGACAACTGCCTCAATCTGTATTCTTGGTTTAGGCTCAAACTTTATGTTGGTTATGGTTGGAATTTCTTATTAGTCTTGGTTATCTTTCCTTGGTGCATTAGCCTTGGTTGGCTATTGGTTTTCTTCCAGAATCATTCTCTGTCAAGGTTAAGGTGTCGAGGGGTGGCTTTGGCCTATGGTTGGGTGATAATATTGTTATATTGTCTATGATTAAACGAGCACATCCATTACTTTCAAACATCTTGGTTGTGTGGTTTTCAGGTGAATCTCCAGATGAAGTCACCAATGATTTGCTTGCCAATTTCCACTTGACTTGTAGTGGTGGAAAAATTTCTTGTTGCTTCTACATGGATTTATTAATATACTCTTGTTCCTTTGAGTTTTTTATTGGATTGGAGAAGTCTTATTTCCATTCCTCCTCTAAAAAGAATATGGCTTGTTGTATATGGATTTCTTCTCCTAGCAATATGCTACTTGATGGCCTTTCTTCCCACAACATGAACATACCTTTGAGTACCATCAATTGACAACATTATGGTCTTTACTCTTGCAGCAGTGACAAACAAGGGATGTATCGTTTCATGCAGGCCTCTTGGTATTCTTCTCCTTATTTCCCTAGTTGATTAGCTTGATGCTTCCTCTAAGTGATGATACAGACTAAGCCTTCAAGCTATTCTTGTTAAGTTAGACTTATTCAATCTTCAACAAGAAGGATGAGGTGGTAGTGGGATTCCACCTTTATGTATCATTATTTTTTCTTTTGAGGAGCATGCCAACTCTATTATGTCTTTCACCTTCACAAAATTGGTTTTCAAGGTCATGATCTTTTACCCTCTTCCATCAAAACCTATGCCTTCATTCTTGACCCTAATGGGGATTAGGATACCTTGTTTTCTCTTTCCTATCCCTTTTCCATTGTAACCCATCTCTCTTAACACTTTGGAACCAATGCCTTTGGTATGCTTTTTAAATTCACCAAAATGTTGCTGAGAAAAGGCTAAGGAAGGTGAGCTTACCAAAGTTTTCTTGGTCATAGTGATTTCTTCGGTAGAGGAAATTGAAAGTGGCCTTCCTTTCTCTTTCTCTTGGATAGTTGCTTAGAGCTTTGTTAAGGCCTCATGCTTCTTTGCCATCTCTTTTTTCAATTGAACCATCATTTAAGTGAGTCTATTTTCTTGCCATCTATCCAACTAAATGACCTTCTCTCCCAAGTGTATAAGACAAACTTTTTTCTTGTCCCAATCTCCCATGACCGTAGTGAGAGAGGCTTGGAATTCATCAAACTTCTTCCTTGGAGAGGTCTCGAGGTTCTTCTCCATCTCTCTCATCCTCTGGTTAAACATCTAGATTTGTTTCTTCAAGTGTTGATTTTCTTCTTGAAGATGAGCATTAATGACCCTTAAGGCTTCCAACCTCTCTTTGCTTCCTTTACCCATGTTGAGGTATGCAATTTTCCAGCAACAACGTCATGGAAAMGGATTAAAGTGCTTTGATACCTTATGATTGGTAAATGAGGAACTTATTGCTCTCTAGCTTCACCAATATGGATGCTCTTTAGAATTTACCTATAAGCTCYATTCTTAGTATTATATAGGAAACTCTATCTTTAGAAAGACTTTCTACTAGGGCTCTGTCCTTTATRAAAGTATGAGTGAAATTTCTTCTACAAACCTTTCTATTCCGTAGTCAGTATATTGGCTCGCCCCATGGCTTGAGTGTTTGGTTGTCTTATGCAAAGACCTTTGATGCAGGCACATCATATTTGATAATATTTGTTTCTTATAGGTTCCAGATATTTCTGGATAATTACACGTGTGAAGGAATTAATCTGTGTCCATAATCTCCTTCATCTCACAAAAAGCTAATAAAGAATTTGTTTATTTTAGCATGTCTGAGCATGCATTTAGGGGTGTTAGAGTAAGTTTAAGAATTGAGTTTGATTTTCCCTAACAATGGAAGATCTCAATCAATCTATTGGGTCAAGTCAATTTCCCCATGATTGTATAAACCAAAGTGTAAGAATTGTTGTTGTGTGTATCGAATGCAGGGTTTTTGGAAGAAGAGGGAAATTGTGATTCTACAGTCACTATCATATATTCGATTGTCATTCTCTATTTCTTAGTATTTTCCTTATTGCTGCATTTTAGCTTAGCTGGATAATCAATATATATGATTTTTGTAGTTCGAAACTCTGATCAGCTTATTAATTAGTTAGAATCGTGGGACAAACTCTGTCCAGTTCATTGCTCATTTGAAAATAGAGGCCGAAACTCAGCCTAGCAAGGTTAGCTCTATTTTAGAACTTGTTAAGAGATGAAGCTCTGTCCTTTTAGATACTAAAGAAAAATTAATCCCTGAACACGAGTTTCAGTCTGAGGTTTCTCCTCGAGTGGAAACAAACAAAAAATAGGGACGAGGAAAAGAGAACACAGGCATGAAGCGTTTGGCAGAGGAAACGAATTGAAGCTAAATTCTTAGGGTCATAACGTGTATGGGTGTTCTCCTTTGAATCGAACATCGATTCTCGTGGATGTAGGACCTGTAGATTTTCTTCTCACAGTGGAATCGAACTCCTGGTCCCGTGCTCATGGAGGCTACACCTTAAGGTATGATTTCCTCGTGGAATAGAATCTAATATAAATTCTTGTGGTCACAAACTGTAGTGCAGAGTTTGGCAGAGTAGAGAGGGATCGAATCCCATTTTCTTGTGATCACCGGCTATTAAGAAAAGAGGAAATGAAATTGCAGACGGAAAACAGGTAGGGTCTATTCACAAATATAAATTCAAACTTGTAAGTTTCAATATCAATCCATGATGTTTATTTGAAAAGCCGGAGTTTCGCAAACATATATCGGTTTGACAATAAGGTTTTCTTTTAGTAATTCAGCGACCAATAATGATAGAAGAAGCCATCCATACATATGCACTGCCTTAAAATTGAAGACCAGATTTGATCTTAGCATCAAATTGGCTTATGAGAGAAAATAAGTGACCAGAAACCTGATGAGATAGTGTAACCTTGCATCATTTTTGGTATGAGAGAAGGATTTAAATTGTCTCACCAAGTAAAGACCCCAAAGCAAATTGTGTAACAGAAGTTTGTGTGAGGTGGCAGCTAGAGCTAGAGGAAGAGCGGGTCAGATGATACAACCTTCCAATGCAGCCTTGCTTGAAGAGATGAGGAATATTCAAGTATGTTTGCAAACCATGGAGCTTACAGAGAGAAGGGGAGTCGACATGTGAGTTTTCAGTGACAGAGAGGAAGAACTTCAAGAAGAAGAGGAAGAGCCCAAAGAAGGGATCTGAAGAGAGATTGGTCCAAGCAATCTTTGGATCTAGTTGCAAACCAAAATTAAAGTTATCCAAGTATGAAGGATGCCTGAATGTTAAGGAGCTGATTATCAGTGCTATGGACAAATACTTTGAGTATGGGAATTTGGATGATGACATAAAGGTGAAGTTTGCAGTAACCAGACTCAAGGGCCATGCATCCCTTTGGTGGGATGGAGTACAAGACGAAAGAGAAAAGAAAGACAAGTCGGAGATCAAGAGATGGGATATGATGGTGGCTAAAGTGACTGGTAGGTTCATGCCAAAAGACTATCAAATTAATCTTTTCAAGAAAATGAAAAATCAATATATATGAGTTTTGATCTATAGATGATCAAAACACACATATATAGATGAATATATATCAATATATGAGTTTTGTAGCTCAAAACTCAGCTCAGCTCATTAATTATCTAGCATTATGGGACAAACTTTGTCCATTTCATTGTTCATTTGAAAATAGAGGCCGAAAGTCAACCTAGCAAGGTTAAGTCTGAGGTTTCTCCTCGAGTGGAAATGAACACAAAATAGGGATGAAAGTCAACCTAGCAAGGTTAAGTCTGAGGTTTCTCCTCGAGTGGAAATGAACACAAAATAGGGATGGATGAGGAAAAGAGAACGCACGCCTAAATCATTTGGCAGAGGAAAGAAATTGAAGCTAAATTCTTAGGGTCGCAACTTGTATCGGTGTTCTTTTAATCAAACATCAATTCTCATGGATGCAGGACTTACATATTTTCTTGGAATCAACTCTTATTTTCGTGCTCGTGGATGCTATACTTATAGGAGAGGTATAATACTTAGAAATAATCGAGATTAGTTGCGGTGAATAGTTGAGGTTAGTTCCAACTGTTTCAAACCGTATGTCATCATATATATATATGATGTAATTCTCATTGATTAATTGAATGAAGCGTGGCTTTGCTTCCCCGGTCTCTAGCTGTTTTCTTGCTTGAGGAGTCGGTTTTCATTCTCTATTTCTTAAGTTGGTATCAGAGTCGAATCTCATGTGTTGGGTCGTGTTCTGTGAATTTCGCTGAGGAGGATCTTTCGCTGGAGCACTCGTTGAGATCACTGCTGGAGCGATGAGATCGTTGTTTGCTATAACATAGCGCTGAGATCACTGCTTCCACGAAGGCCAAGATCATTGTTTTCTATACTATAGCACACGAAGGCCAAGAGGCAAATAGCGCACGAAGGTCGAGAGGCAGATCACTGCGAGGAAGAGAGGTGCGCGACCTGCATGGCATGGAGCATCTGCGTGGAGAACAAGAAGAATGAGTGTTCATGTTGGAGGAGAGATCGCTCGGGATCCCTACAAAGATCAGATTGCTGGAGAGATATCTTCTTTGGAGGAGAGATCGATGTTGCTTGCGGAGAGATCGCTCGAGATTCCTACAAAGATCAATAAGCTGGAGAGATATCTTCTTTGGAGGAGAGATCGATGTTGCTTGCTGAGATAGTGTTTTGTCTGCGCGTTGTATGAGTGGTCTGTGCAATGTATGAGTGAACTGAACGTCTGGTCTATGCGCTGTATGAGTGTGGTGCGCTAGTTCTTTAAGGGTGACATTTATCGTATATCAATCTACTAATTCAATATACAATCCACCAATCTCTTCATAAAACCAAGCTGCAATTAATCTTGGCGATCCTGTATCGAATGCATGCCGGTGGATGTGAGTTGGAAATCATTTCAAGTTGAATGAGTGCAGGCTACAACTGCAAATACCAAAGAGATCACATAATGGTGCCCACATTTATCTTGGAGATGATCGTTCTTATCAGATCAAGGGATATGGAATATGGAGATATTTCAGTCCCTAGGATAAAGAAAAAATTGATTTATGTGTCCACAATTACAGAGCAAAATTTGAAGGTTGAATTCTTCAAGACACATTATATAGTGAAGGACTTACAGGATCATTACATAACTGTTTCCTCAGGAGTCATAGTTGGAGTTCTTGTGAAGGTTGTGCATTAGGAAAGATGCAAAGAGTTGAATTCCCCATCCCGATAGGAGAAAAATAAATCTATTAGAAGAAATCTATTAGAAAGTGTGCACTAATGTTTGTGGACCAATGTAGACAAGGTCACTAGGAGGTGCTTATTATTTCTTATTGTTTATTGATGATTTCACAAAGTACACATCGATGTATTTCCTTAGGAAAAAGAGTAATGTTTTTGAATACTTCAAGGAATTTAAAAATATAGTGGAGAAATGAACAGAAAAACCCATCAAAATCGTCCGCTCAGATCAAGGGGGAGAGTACAGATTGGGGAACTTCATCAAGTATTGCAAAGATCATGGAATAGTACAACAATGTACAGTAGCCCACACAAGTATGATAAAAGGTAAGAATCTCTCAAATTCCTTTTGGGTTGAGGCCATTAGCATTGCTATTTATTTAAAGAATAGAAGTCCAACAATGTGTCTTATTATAAAACTCCTTTCTAAGCCTTGTATGAGTCTAAACCTTAATAAATTGAGCATATTTGGGTGTAAGACTTTTGCACATATTCCAAAGGAGAACATGAAGAAGCTTGATGCTAAAGCTATCAAATGTATTTTTATAGGGTACTGTTAAGAATTTAAAGCATATAAACTGTTTGATCCATCTACTCACAAAGTGTTTGCAAGTAGAGATGTAATTTTCCATGAGCAGGCACAAGGAAATAATGAAAAAAACATCTATGAAGGATGGCATGTACTTCTTGAAGATGAAGAGGTCAAAGAAGAGAAGCACGCTAGTGACATGGATACATCGAGCAGTGAACATAAAACCCATGATTTTTAATTAAGCTAATGAACATGAAGAGTGGAGAAAAGCAATGGCGGATAATGATTTTTACTGAATTTCCTAAAGATAAAAATTCCATAGGATGTGAATGGATATACAAACCTAAATTCAAATAAGATGGTATTATAGATAAATATAAATCTAGACTTGTGGCAAAAGGATCTTGATCATGGGATCAAATTTTGCTCAATTTTCAAAGTGCTCGGAATGCGACAAAAATAGTGTCATTGCGTCCGTCTCGTCTTCTTGATTCCGGCGGTATATTTACTTTTGCAAACGGAGTCTGTATGGAGGAGATATCACGATCTGTCCTCCAAGCTAAACAGACAAAAATTTGGGATGTTGACTGTACCTCTGGGCCGTACCACCATGATGATGTGACAGTACGGTGATGTGGCAGATTTTTGTTGGTCGAGCGTTGGCGAATACAGTGTTGACATGTGTCATAAGTGGTTGATAAGGTGTGGACACATGGACCAATTCATTGGCGCCACGTGTCCCTATATGATTGGTTAAAATATATAGTGGGAGTCCGTGGGGTTCGACCCCCGGACCTCCCCAACACTTAGCAACTTCACACGACAGCCCGACCATTGGGCCACAATTCAGTTCTTATATGATATATGGTTGCAATTTTATTTGAAATGGGTCGTTGTATTATACGGACGGGGGGCGGGTCGGGGCCCAAGCCCCGACCCATCGTTTAATATATCTAACCATTGTATATTGTATATTGTGCACGATTTTTAATTGCATAACATATATGCTATGGTTTTCCATTGTAAAAAAAATGCTCGCGGGGATTTGTAACCGATGTATTATATTGTGGGCGCGGGATTTATAACCCTTGGTTATATGTGGTATGCCACATGCCCGTGGCCCGGAGCGCGGGAATCCGTTTATGCGGTTGTCAAACCAATTTAACCACTTTGTAACCAAACGTGCGGTCACATGCCATACGCACAGGTGCCTAGGCGATTAGGGGCTGGAGGCACCTTAACCGTCCTACAGTTTGCACCGTTGGCGCGGTTGCGCCCGATGCCGAGCTTTTACGCTTAAATGAGCGTGTGAGCCAGGTTAGAAGCACAAGGGTGCGATTTGTAGAACCAAAGACAGCAAAGTTGAAGAGGGAGATTTCAAGGAGGCTATCTTCTTCATTTTTCGACCGTTTCAGGGGCCGAAAGAGCCCAGACAGGGGTTTTGGGACGCTGGGAAGCCATTGGAGCAGTCGGTTTGTCATTTTGAGCATTGTAAGGCATGTTTTTGAGCACTTTTAGCAATTTAATAATAATGATCCATTGGAAGCTCGACCAGGAGATGTAGCCCGGAGAGGGGTGAACTCCTTTATCAAGTTGTTGTGTTTATGTGTTGATGTTCAATGTTTTATGCTGTTGTCTATGTGTATTTTTACATAAGTAATCCTTAATTATGTGTTGCAAATTGATCCGGTTTCTTTAAAACACATAACATTTCACTTGCAATAATTATTCAAGTTTTTCAAGTCTTCTTCATTTTTAGATCAAGTTGGTATCAGA
>SNQJ01S0174752.1:0-20195 GCA_010110895.2 Picea sitchensis | reverse complement strand
TCATAAAAATGTTGCTACTCAAAAATCTTGAGAAAGTGGAGATTGTATTGGTCCCATCTTCACGACCAGTATGTTTTCCCACATAGGGAAAAAATTATTCCAACTACTTGTGCAGCTCTTGGAAACCTTCTATTATCTTGTGTATTCTCAAAACATGGTAAAGGAGAATTAATGTCTGAGGAAAAGGATTAAGAATCTATTGTCTCTGCAACATTCATTTGAAATACAAAGGAAGGAGGAGGTGTTTCTTCAGGTTTTGGAGTGGAAGTTAGTAATTGTGAAAAATGCAAGTTGTGTAGGATGTGAAATCATAGTGTTAGTTTGTTTAGAATTGGATGGCTTAACAAAAAAAATTTATCATTGTTGAAAATTTTGGGTAAAGATTTAGATCTATGTGAATATATAAATTTGGTTGGGCATGCAGTTTTGATTGATGATTGTTACAAATGTGGGAAATCTTAGTTGTAACGGTAAAAGGGTTAATTGTGGGCAGAGGTTAGTTTAAAACATTTGTTACAAACCTATGTTCAAACATTATAGATAAAAGTGGGTCAAAGAGCCAAATATTATGTTGCCAACATTGTTGGGATTTTGTATTTGGACAGGTGGCAGCCAAAGAAAAAAAATTGTGGTTACAAGCCAATTTTAGAGAAAAAGGGACAACACATGGAGTCGAAGTGTCGAGAGCTCTAGGATCCTCTTCAAACTTGATTTTAATTTAGAAAATAAATTCCCAAATTTCCAGGCATAGTATCAGCATTAATGAATATTCCTAGATTTTGAGGCAACAGTTGAGTAACTATTTCCAGATCTTAAGGCATCAGGCTAGCCATCAAGAAGGATATAAGTAACAACTAAAGACTTCAGCAGAGGGAGCAGGTTAGGATATTTTGGCAATGAGATTGTGTATTTTATATTAATACCATAGGGAAATTATATTGTTCTCTACCATTATGGATTAGTTCAAGGATTCACGGCTCATTCTCAGTGGAGCCTTGTCTTTTCTTTCATTTTTTTTATTTTAAGCTTCTTTAAATTTCCATCTATGTTCTTCTTATTTAGTCTGCAATTTACAGTCAGATTTGTGTATGTTAAAAACATTAATTTGGCACAACCACCATTATTATTCTTTGGAGATTGATTGAAAGTTATTTTTTCAACGTTTATATGTTGAATTCATTGTTATGTTCGGACCAAACACCCTTTATTTTGTTGGATTCATTTAAATTCCTAACAAATCCATTTTCTTCATCTCAAGTTTATAGAGACTAATTTTCCCCTCTATATTCTTTGAGATCTTTTTTTTCTCATATTCTTCCACCTTCTGTTATAAAAATATATTCTTTATTCAATGAGACTCTATTCCCAATGGATTAATCCTCTTATCTGAGAGGATTACAATCTATTTATTCCAGTCTACTGCTATTTTTATCCTCAACCCTGTCTATCTAGTTTATCCTTTCTTGACCTTTTAAATATGGAAACATGAGCTTAATGAGGTAAGCTCCTGCTTTGTGACTATGCGAAGCCAACATTTTTAAATATGATGATGGATGCCCCTTTGGTCCAAGAGCCATCTTGTGACCTGAAGTTGGTTCAAATATGTCTTGGCGTGGTTTCTAAATAGTTGGAAACCATCTCAAGTTACAATAGAGTTACCTTTGATATTGTGGCCTAAATGGATGTTACAAAATGTTTTCCCTCCTACGTTATGCTCTCAAATCCCACTGCTATATTTTCTCCACAATTGTGGAACAAGTATAATGCTAAAGAAGGGATCCATTTTTCCTTCTAGTGACCCAATATTTAACATAGCCTGATAGTTGTCTAGGGTTAGGGTTTTTGCATGACTCAATCATCAATTAGTATTAGGTTTTGGACCTTCTAGAATATTCTAGAAACTCTACATGTGGCTATCCTAACATGTGTGAGTAATGGGGGATGATGTGGAATCCACTTGGTACCATGGTGGTCAACAAGGTAGGTCAACTTGTGCGAGGCATAACTTCCACATACAACCTTTGATTAAGGTGATTTTTTCACCGTTCAAAAGGTTTTAGTGTGTAGAATAGCATCGAAGGGTTAAGAGATATTCATGTAAAATTTTTACCCCAAAAGTGTCATTTGATGCCTCAAAATGGATATAAAAGTTTCAAGGCCCCAAATTTCCAAATTGGGACCTACCACTAAAATGGGCCATGCAAGCGAACTCCTCCAATTTTTCCACCCATAAAGTACCAAGATAGATGAAAAATTATATAATGATCCAATCTAGATCAGTTTTATTCACAAATGTGGGTGAAGTGGACTTTGCAACATTTCATTATGGACATCAATAGCTAGAATAATTTGATTTCCATTGAGGTAATCAAGAGGTCGAAGTTGTTGACAATGCCACACCCCAACCATACACCATTGGTTGGTTGAGCTAGAAAATGAGACATTTGCATTAGTCATCAATGTCAACTATATTACAACATTAAGTCGTTCAAAGTTGAGGTGTTGTGTGATGTTGTCCCACTTAAAGTTTGTGATGTTCTTTTGTTATAACCCTACATGTGGAAACATCATGTTGTTTATGAGTGTAGGCCCCATAGTGTCATTGTTACTTTAGGATGCTAGCACTACAAGGTACCAAGGATAGTTTTGACTAATGTAGTTTTGTTTATCTCAACAATGTAGTACCAAAAGGTAATGTCTTAGACTAGGGAAAATGTATTTTTCATGGTTTGGTCAGAAGGTGAATAAAAGTCCACTATGACCACCATGGCCTTAGCATGGAACCTCTCTATAGAGAAAAAGTAGGTGGAAAATATTATAGAGGAATATAGAGATATAGTTTCTTCACCTATAGGGGTTCCTTTTAACTACAGAGTTAAACATTAAAGTTATTTGATACCAAGTGTTCCTTTACCTAATGGACCAATATATAGATTCTCTATTACGTAGAATGAGGAGACAACAATTTAGACTCAAGAGCTCATCCAAAAGGGACACATTTGACTGAGTTGCTCATCTCTTGGGATCCTAATTGTGTTGGTATAGAAGAAGGACATGCCATGGCGACTCTATATTGATTATAGAGATTGGAACAAAATCTCCATCAAGAACCGATACCTAATCCCTTATACTAAAAATATTATTGATCAGATGAAGGGTGTCAAGTTCTTTAGTAAAATTGATTTGAAGTCAGGAAACACTAGGAATTGATTGAGAAAATCGATGTATGAAAGACAACATTCAAGTATAAAGAAGGCCTTTTTGAGTGGTTGGTCATGCCTCTTGGCTTGATTAATTCTCCAACAATGTTCATGAGAATGATGGATGATATATTGCATCCATTCATAATATATTTTATGATTGTATATTAGGATGACATCCTCATATTTAACAAAACTTGGGTGAAACATTTGCAACAAATTCAACAAATCTTGAGCACACTATAACAACACAAATTATGTTCCCATCTAGAGAAATGTTAATTCGACATGCAATGAATTTGGTATATGGGATACATTGTGGATGAAAAAGGGGTGCATGTTTACCCAACTAAGATTCAATTCATTCATGATTGGCCAGCCCCAAAAAATCTAACAAATATCCACAACTTCTTAGGCCTCACCAACTTGTACCATAGGTTCATGTTGGGGTTCTCTCATATCAATTGGCTCTTAAAACAAGTGACCAAGGGTGTAACCAAAGAGAATGTTTCCTAGGATAAGTCACAATAGAAATCCTTTGAGGATATAAAACACCACTTCTAGTTGACACCAATCCTAACCCTACATAACTACACGAAACATTCAATATTGATACTTATGCCTCCGACTATACTCTCAATGCATTCCTCACTCAACATGGACATCTATTTTCCTATCACAATGAGACACACTTTGATGATGTTCATAGGTATCCCACATGTGATCAGGAGATCTAATTCATTGTGCATGCATGTTGATAGTAAAAACATGATATTTTGGGAAAGGAAACAATCATACACATAGATCACAAGCACCTAAAATTCATGTGAATGAATGGAAACTTACATAATGACCACCATTAGAAGTGGTACACATACTTACAACAATTCCACTTGAAAATTAAGTACAATAAGAGTATCACAAGATAATTTTTATACTATCTCAACCACACTTTGTTTAAGTCACTAACCATAGTCCTTAACTCATGTGGGCATGAGACCTATAGATGACCTCAATTGTATGAAAACAACCTCAACTTTACTATTACATATCAGACACTAGGTAGAGGTAAACAAGTTCCATACTTTGACCTCTACTGTACACTTTTGTGCCATCTAAACCATATATGTGTTCCTTCAAGCGAGCGTGAGAAAATAATTTTCAAGGCATATTATATTTGTGTCATAGGGAACTTCAAAGTGGATAAGATAGCAGTATTACTACAAAATCATTTCTATGGGACAAATATTCAACATGATGTCAATAGGTATATCAAATCATGAATTTATTATGCCAATGATAACCTTCTACTAAGAAGTAGGGGTTATACACTCCTCTACTACCCTAAAAAATCCCTATGAGTCAATATCCATGGATTATATGTCAGGTATACCCTCCACCAAGCATGGTAATGGTTAATTATTTATGGTTGTCGATCAATTCTCTAAGATGGTCATTTTGGCACCTTGTAAGAAGAGTATCATAATAGAAGCCACTACTAATATCTTCTTCAAGGATGTTTGGGTTAAATTTTTGGATACCACTAACCATTATTTTAGATAGGTATAGTAGGATTCTTAGTACCTTATAGTCCAACATATGGTCTTTGATGCACACTAGGATGACCAAATTAACTGCCTTCCACCCTAAAAAAGAAGGAAAAATAGAGGTGGTCAACATGATGATTGTACATATCCTACAAATGTTTAAATCCAAGAATCCATGTACATGGTATGAGAGCCTTATATATGTTCAAAACAACTACAATAGAGCCCTTTTTAGGTTTTCTTAAGGTTCTATACATTGGGCTCTTCAACTATGTTATTAATGCATTCCTCACTCAACATGGAAATCTAGTTTCCTATCATAGTGAGACACACTTTGATGATATTAGTAGGTATCCCACCTATGATAAGGAGATGTAAGCCATTGTGAAAGAATGTTAATAGTGGAAGCATTATATTTTTTTAAAGGAAACAATCATCCACATAGATCACAAGCACATGGAATTCATGCAAATGCAGGGAAAGTTACATAATGACCACCATTAGAAGTGATCCACATACCTACAACAATTCCACTTGAAAAATAAGTACAAGAATAGTAGCACAAACTGAGTTGTAGACTTTCTTAAGTAGAATTTGGTTATGGAACTAAACATAGTTGTTAAGTCTTGTGGGAATGATACCTATGGATGGTGTCAATTGTATGAGAATGAACATGAATTTACTACTACATATCAAACACATGGAGTAAGTAAAAGAGTTCCAGACTTTGTCCTCCAGTATGCACTTTTGTGCCATTTGGGGCCATCTTTTTGTTCCCTCAAGTGAGAATGAGAAGCTAATTTTTGAGGCACATTATAGTTGTGTTACACATCAAACACCACACTTGCATATAAAAGTGTCTCACGTGGTGAAAATGTCATGTTTTAAGTGTCGCAAGTATCGCATGTGGTGCAAACATCACATTCTAAGTGTCGTAAGTGTCACACCTAAACCGTTGAAAATGTTGCAAGTGTCATAACATGGTTCGTGCACTTTTTTTAAGTGTCACAACTCAATTGACACCTTAGAAATATTTTTCACAATCTCCAAATCATGTTAGAAAGAAAATCCCTATCATTGGCATTTGAAACACATCTTTTCCTTGGAAAATTCAACTTATTATTGAGAATTTATGAAGGGTGGCGCCCCCCTGGCCATACTGGGGGATTTCCATGGTGCCCCCTCTACCATGTTAGGGGAGCACCACTGCTAAGATGGCTCCATGTCTCTCACTATAGGAGAGCACCATTCTTGTTGAGGAAAAAGGGGGATCTTCTCCACCAAATTCTATGGGCCAACTCTCTCTGATTGGGTTAGTTATGTTCAACCCTAATGCTTGGGATTGACCTTAGGATCTAATCCAAACCTCAAGGGTCTATATCCTCATCCATATCCCTTATTTTCTCATGGTAGTTGTACTTCTCATGCCTATATATTGAAATCATTTCCATGGGGAAGAAGGAGGAAGAAATCAATAATAGCATCGTTATTTTGATATTATATTGTTCATGCAAAGAGTTGGATGAGGAGAGCCTAAAGGAGATGTTGCATCTTCAAACTCAGATTGTAAGTATATGCTTTTGGTTCTCAAATTAATATACTTGACTTATTTCCTTCAAGTATGTGTACTTTTTCATTTACTTGTCTATTGTCTTTCAATCTTCATAGATAGATCTATTTAGTTAATTATATAGAGTGGAAGAAAGGTATGTTTGTTGTTCTTTGTAGGATTGAGGAGCTAAGGAATCAAGCTCAAGTTTTGGAGAATTAAGGACAATCACCAGAATAAGGTATGTCACACTTTGCTTCTACTCGTTTAAATAGATAAATTATCTTTGAAAGGAATATAGAAACCATTTGTACTTTTCTATCTTGGAAACAAAGGTCTGATAATCCAAGGGAGATTTCACATGTCCGCAGGGGAAATACTCCGTAATAGAAATTGGCGACTCCACTAGGGATCGAATTTGATTAGTATTTCCTTGGACCATCTAAATCATTTTCCCATCACTAGGTATTGTTTGATGCTTGATTCTGAATCAATCCCCATTTTCCTCTGCTTCACTGAAAGCTTCACAGAGCCATTGACTGAATTCCCATGAGTTTTTTTTTATCTTTTTTTCAATTGTTTTCACCATTCCTAGGACTAACCCTCCCCTGCAATGGGCAACAGGGTTCCACTGTTAGGATGGTGCTCCTTTGTAGCTCTATAGGGAGGACCACTCCACCCTATCTTCTTGAGGACATGAGCGCCACCTTCTCAGTTCAATGAGAAAATCCAGGTTTTCCAAGTACTTCTATGTTTTGTTGACCATAATTTTTTAGCCAAGGAATCCTCTATCTGTTTTTTTCCTTGTTTGATGCAAAGAATTGTTATTCATATTTGATTGAGCTTGAAAATTCTTCCTAGATTGCAAGATTGGTTTGTTTTACCTTTCATTGGTTTAATCCTTGTTTCACAAGATCATCTGTTATCTTCCTGATTGGAAGGGTTTGTTGGTCATTGATTTTATTGTCAATATTATCTTGATTGAATGGATTGAAACTCAATTGCTTGCCACAACCTAGTTTTGATATCATTTCTTGTTGCTCACTTTTCAAATATTATTGAGTGTGTTTTTCTCGACTTTCTTGGATGTTTGTTTGAGTGAGTTTCATTCTCTTTGATTTCTTTTATGAGTATCTTTGTTTGAATAGTATTTTGTTTCTTGTTCTATGCCATTCCAAGTTGTAAAAATTTTCATTATTAGTGAAAGAACGAAGCATTAGAATCACGTCATCGTTTGCATCTACAAATAAAACAAAGAAAAATTGAAGAACTATATATGCATTGGTCTTGGAAATTAAAAATATTTTCTTTTGATACTTTGGCGAGTGCATGAATTATTGTTTGGAAACAAAATTGCTTTAAGTATTTGTGTTTGTCAGTGACAAAATAAAGAATCTATTCCCCTTCCCATAAATAGAATTTCATCGAAAAATAAAATTGCGTCTCATTTTTTTTTCCTTCTTTTTGGAGTCGAGTCTCAAAAAAGCATTACTTTCACTATCATTCACCCTTGAGTAATGAACAACCACGAAAATAAGCGCTAATTAAAATTAATAGAAACTTTTCTTTTTTAGATATTTACACCAAAAGTAGACTAAGAATAGAACTTTGTAATAGGCTGTGAGGTTAAATCTCCAAAGCATTAAAGACAAACACAGAATCTTGTGATAGAGAGAGAAAATCCATTTTTTGTATAAGCAAAGCTGGAATCCCCCTCACACAAGGGTTAAACATGAGGTCACATGCGGGAGAGAAATGAAGATGATCCCTTCAAGACTTAACCAATTGTAGCATAATGATCATACATTGGGGGTTCTTCCTGAGAATCAATTGTTTTCATCGGGTCTCGGAGCTTCATGAACCCTGAATCCGTTTGAGGTCCTCAAGAGTTCACCGGTCCTCTTGTCCTCGGTTCTTCTGAAGAATTTCAGACTTGATATCTTTCCCATAAGTTCAAACCCGACTGTCGAATGTACCCATCTATAGGCTGACTGTGAGTTGGTAACCTTAGTGGAAATCATATTTAGGGTCTATACACGAGGTGACGGCGAAGGGAATTCTTTGCTATACCTTAATCAAACATTGGTCAAACTCACTCGGACTCCTTGGAGGGTAACCCGCGGGCAAACCCATGAGAGAACTTGCACCAAGGTGTGATTCTATTGAAAAAGTCACTAATGTAAATAATCCACCTGCTCAATCCTAGCCCCTTCTCACTTTGTTCTTGCGATGTTGGATTTCATCACCAACTAGTATGTTCATTGGGAGAATTCACTGTTTTTCCTGTTGGTTTTCTATATTTTTATCAAGTGTTATTTGTTCACCCTAGTTGTCCTTAAGATTGGTATTGTGGCTGAAAAAGGTCTTCGTCGACCATGTAGGATGCAAGGGTTTCCTGTGGAAGGATACAAACCCTTACTTCCTAATTCACCTGAAGACACTTTCCATGAAGAAGTTGAAAACTATTCGAACACTAGGAGTGTTGCTACTCCTTTGATTGAACATCTTGAAGGAGTAATAGTAATAGTTAAATAAGGTCATGTCCTTCTTGTTAACTTGACATTTACCGACCCTCTTGATCCACTTCTTCTTCAAGTAGACTCTTGAGGAATTATCGTAGCTAAAGATTATCCTAGATTATCGTCAAGGCCATTTGGAAAAATTGACATCGATCCAGAATAACCCAATCCAAATGAAGAATATACAACCCTTGTATGCTCTACTAAAATGGTAGATCCACACCAAACTCTTGTTCGTTCTATATGGAGAACTCCATCGGGTCGTGATCTTTATGAAAATTTCAATTTGAATCGACCACTCTTTATTCCTCCACATACATCTGTCACCACAGGTGCAGATGTAGGACCATCGAGTCAATACTCTTACCACCCTCCCAGACAAGCACTTAATACTTCTACCACGTCATGATAAATAATGAGTGATACAGGTCTCGTACTTTCTATTCATTTACAAAGTAGTATCACAGTTACACCAATGATGCCTCTTCAAGCAACAACTGCTTTCACCCCAAAGAATCTTGTTGGGACACCTTCCCATCATATAATGAAAAACCCTATTATACCAAAAATCCCTACTAGGGGGAAATCCTCCATTAGTGAAAAAATATCTACCAGAAGGAAACCCTCTTTCAGTGGAAAAATCCCTACCAGGGGTCAACCCTCATTTGGGGGACAAGTCCTAATTGTTTCCCAAAATATAGTAGGGGGGAAAGGTCCAAGTTCTTTTGTCGAAAACCCACAACCATCCTAGGGACCGCCCCAAGAAGGATCTTTTAATCCACCATATTAGGGAGGATATTCAAATCCCAACCTATAAGGAGGATCTCTAAATCCTTATCCTTCCAAACTATATTCTAGATAACCATTCCCAGGCGTCTTGAATCCCACTTGGGGTCCTCAAGGCCAATCATCCTTTTCTCCACAAGGTAAAATTGGATACCCTCCTCAGGGTCAGACTAGTTTCCCTCCTCAGGGTCAGATTGGTTTCCCTCCTCAAGGTCAAACCGGTTACCCTCCTCAGGTTCAAACCAATTACCCTCCTCAAGGAAAAACTGTTAATCCTCCCCAAGGTCAACCTGATTACCCTCCTTAAGTTCAAACTAGTTATCCTCTCATGGGTTACACTGGTTATCCTCCTCAAGGTCAAATGGGTTTTACTTCACCTTTTCCCCAAGTTCCTCAACAAATGAATCCTACTTTTGCTTGCCAAAATCCACAACAGCCACATATTAGAGGACCTTCTAGATACAACTTTCCACCACAACCATTTTACGGTCCTACTGGTGTCCACATGCCTCACCAGTATCATCCTCAAAGTAATCGATAGTTACCCTTTTTGTCTACTTTAGATCTCCTAGACCTGTTGAGATTGACAAATGATCCAATATTTCACTCCCACTTCTAGTCAGTAATTCCTGCCAATTTACCATCCGATATTCCAAAATTTGACAGTAAACCTAGATAAGACCCTAATAACCATGTCATGACATTTCATCTTTGGTGTTCATCAAACTCATTGATGGATTACTCTATTCATTTGTGTCTTTTCCAGTGTACTCTTATGGGTTGAGCAGTGAAATGGTACATTGAATTACAACGTGGATATTTTCAATATTTCAATCCACTTGCAATGGATTTCCTCACCCATTTTCAGTTGCCAATTAGATATGAAACCGAAATGGAAATGTTGACCTCCATTCATCAGACTAAATCCTTACACATTTTCACTCATATTCGTGAGTGGATACGACGACGACGGTCGATCAAAGCTACCATCGTTGACCAGTTGTTTGCAAAATGGTTCACAAAATCATTGTTACCTCTTGTTGCTCATGATGTGTCAATGGGAGGTGTAGTTACAGAAGATGAAGCCATTTCTCATCTCAGTATCTATATTTGGTTTATTCCCAATCTGGTACTTTGTATGAATTGATACCAAATGTTCCTCGTAAGTCAACCGATCCATCCAAACCATCCTCTACCACTCATTCGTACGATATTATCAGTTCTATCAAAACTCAACCTGCCTCATAGTCGACTAGTAAAAAAAATCAATTAGTATCTACCCTGACTATAGTGCAAATTTTTTTCCCATCAAATTCCACCCCTACTAAAGTTTCTTACGTAAATATAGTTCAATCTACTTCACCACCACAATCGGGGGGTAAAAAGAGGACTAAGAATAAATTCAAGAAAAATACTAATCAAACAGAAAAGACAAAAACACAAGTACAACCATCTATTTTTTAAAAGAAACCACAGCGCAAACCAAAATTTCCCTGTCTCATATGTGTTGAAGATCATTATGTAAGAGATTGTCCCCACGAGAAAGAAGTATCAAAATTATTTAAAGGAAATTCCTAACCCGTTGTTTTCACACATCCTTTTCCACAACAACAGTCATTGGTTGCACAAAATCCTGCACCTCTGCAAGGAGGAAACCCAGTTCATCCTCCTAAAGAGGATGCTTCCTCAAGTGCACATATTTACATGTTCAACAATGTATATTTGACCACCATAACTACGACATATGACACACCTCCAGGGAAACCCAGTAAATAAAGTGTAACTAATGGAACTGTGACTTATCCACCTTCCACTTATGTTACCCTTCCATCTGGACCTCTCCATATTGAGAAACCTACCTTTGACTCTATCTTACGTCTGCCCAAGAGTACTATCCAAAATTAAACCTTTAATCCTAACTCTCGTGTTTCCCAGAACTACAACATTGTTGAATATTTGGCACAAGCTCCTTATGCTATGTCGTCTCTTGAAGTTCTGCAACACTGCCCCAGCCAACGTAGGACCCTATTAGAAATCATTGGGGCTATAGATCCCGAGTCATCCAATAATATCACGTGTAACCTAGAAAATTCTAAATTGAGGCTCTCTCACCAACTTGCATTTCAAATCGATGTTGTTGTTCACAATCAAAATATTCATCGCACTATATTGGATGAAGGAGAATAAACCTATGATATGTCCTTAGCATGTTGGAAAAGTCTTAAATCCCCTGGTATTAATCAATCTCCTGCCATGTTGAAAGTATTTGATGGATGAGGTTTCATACCTCATGGATTGTTACAATCGTTAGCCGTTCAACTAGGGGGGGGAATTGTTTTTGTCGATGTGGAAGTGGTCAATCTCCTTTAGATTATAACTTATTGCTTGTAAGAAGTTCGTTTTATGCTATGACTATTGTAGCCTCTTTGATTTTTCGATGTGTCTAGTTTCCTCGTAAAGGAAAAATAGTTACCATCAATCAATTATATTACAGTACACCTGATGCTCGCAATCAAACAACCAACAATATTCCATTTTGGGGGGACTCAAATATTACTTATTAAAGTGTAGGGGTAGGTCTACTAAAATATTCATCTCTCATGGGAAATTTCCCCACACCCATTCCTCAAATCTCACAGCATATTGCAACAATAGATATGATTTTGACCATGGTACATCAATCCCTCAAATCATTTGATCTTTGGATTGTGCCTACTATTTTTTTTATTGCAATAGTTTTGGTCATAAATCAATATATTGTAAATATTATGTAAGAAGTGATCATGTGAGAGATAGAAATAGAGATTCTTATAAAACCTTAGAGAATGATTATGTGAGCAACAAAACAAAAAGTTCTTTAGGGTTTGTTGATATAAACTACAATTCATTTTCTCCCCTACTTGATTACAATATTGAATGTTATAAGTGAAATAAATATGGGCACATAGCATGTGACTATAGAAGCGGCATAATAAAATCTCCTAAAAAAATATGGAAGAAGATGTTCTTACCAAGCATAGAGAAGAATACACAAAGGTGTGGAAAAGGAAGCAAGAAGAACCAAAGAAGGAAGAATGTGGACTTGCAATGTATGCTCAAGACAAGGGAACTGAATGGTGCATTGATAGTGGATGTTCAAGGCACATGACAAAAAATCCGACCAAATTTCTCACCTTAAAGGAAGAAAAAGGAGGAAATGTTACCTTTGGGGATAATGCTTCTGCAAGGATAGTTGGAAACGATACCATTATTCTTGATCACGGAAAGACTAAAACACATAATGTATTGTATGTTGAAGGTTTAAAACAAAATATTATAAGTTTCAGTCAAATGTGTGATCAAGGTTACAACCTCACATTTAATTCTAAAAGATATTAGATAAGGAAATCAAGTTTAGGAAGATTGGTGGAAAAATAAAATAGAACCTCGAGCAATGTATACGTTCTCGATGAAGTCAAAGGATAAAAAAGTTGTATGGGACAAGTAAATGAAATATGGTTATGGCATAAAAGGATGGGTTATACAAAATTTGACAATCTAGTAAAACTCAGCAAGACACAAGTAGTAAGAGATATGCCAAGGATCTCAAAACATATCGACACTATTTTCAATCCATGTCAACATGGTACGAAGATGAGAGTAAGTTTCAAAACAAAGAAGTACTAAAAATCAAATCCATTGGAAATTATACACACGGATCTCTGTGGGCCAACAAGAACACAAACTTTAAAAGGTGAGAGTTATTTCATGCTTCTTATTGATTATTACACAAGAATTACATGGTTTACATTTCTCAAAGAAAACTCTAAAGCATTTGAGAATTTTAAATATTTAAAATCCCTAGTTGAAAATGAGACTGATTTAAAAATCAAGTGCTTAAGATCAGACAGAGGAGGTGAGTTTACCTCTTATGAATTTGATGGATTCTATGAGAATCAAGGAATCAAGAGACATTTTTTGGTAGAAAGGACTCCATAACAAAATGTATTTGTAGAAATGAAGAACAAAACTATACAAGAAATGGCCACAACGATGTTGAATGAAGCCCAACTACCAGACACCTTTTGGAGAGAAGAAGTCAACACAATAGTCTACATTTTGAATAGAGCACAAATTAGAGTGAACAACATCAAGACACCTTATGAATTATTGTAAGGTAGACTAGGTACAGTCAAAAACTTTAAATTATTTCGAAGCAAGTACTATATAAAGAGAAATAAAGATAATTTAGGAAAGTTTGATTCGAGAAAAAATAAAGGCATCTTTCTTGGCTATGCATCTGGAAGTAAGGCCTACAAATGCTGCAACAAAATATTGGGCAAGGTTGTATATTAGTATCGATGTAAGAGTGGACAAATCAATAACTAAAAAAGAAAAGTAACAAACAAATAAAGACCCAAAGGAGACAATATACAAATAATAATAAAAGGAAGAAGAAAAGAAAGAACAAAAAGAAATAGAATGCCAATATCCAAATACTCCATATAGAATTGTCCAAAAGAATCATCCAGAAAGTCAGATTCTTGGTGATATAGATGCAGGAATTCAGACTAGAAGAAGATTGAATTTTTCTTTGCTACCTAAAATAGAGCCCAAGAATTTTAAACAAGCTAGTAAATATAAGCATTGGGTTAATGCCATGGAAGAAGAACTAAATCAGATTGAGAAGAATGAGACATGGAAACTTGTGCCCAGACCAAAAGACAAGAATGTTATTGGAACTAAATGGATCTTCATAAACAAATTGGATGAATATGGAAAAGTAGTAAGAAACATAGCAAGCTTGGTCTATAAAGGGTATGCTCAAGTTGAAGGTAGTGACTTTGAAGAAACTTTTTCTCTAGTTGCAAGATTAGAAGCAATCAGAAATGTTTGTGGCACTTTCATGTTTCAAGAACTTCAAATTTTATCAAATGGATGTCAAGTCATCCTTTCTAAATGGAAATATAGAAGAAGAAGTATATATTGAACAGCCGGAAGGATTTCAATTGTCAGACAATGAATATTATGTATGAAGATTGAAGAAAGCACTATATCGACTAAAGCAAGCTCCCAGAGCTTGGTATTTAATACTTGGCAAATACCTACAACAAAAAGGTTTCAAAAGACAATATGCATATAACAATATTTACATCAAAATATACAAAAAGATATGTTAATCATTGTGGTTTATGTGGATGATGTAATTTTTGGAAGTAATGCTAATAGAATGAGCCAAAACTTTGTAGAAGAAATGCAAAAATAATTTGAGATGTCCATGCTTGGAGAAATGGCATTCTTTCTAAGGTTGCATATTTCTCAATCCAATAAAGTCGTATTCATTTTTCAAACCAAATATATCAAGGAAATGTTGAATAAACTCATAATGGAATATTGTGCACCTGTCAGTACACCCATGATTAGAGGATGCAAGTTAAGAAAAGATGATGAAAATCAAACACTGTACATATCAATGATTCATAGCCTACTATATGTGACAACATCAAGGAAATACATCATACAAGAAGTAGGATTGGTTGCAATATTTTAATCTGCACCAAAGGAGACACATGTGTAAGAAGTAAAAATAGTATTCAGATATTTGAAAGGCACATTGGACTTTGGCTTATGATATTCAAGAAGTAAGGACTTCAGTCTAACAACATATACAGATGCATATTGGGAAGGAAGTATTGGTGACAAGAAAATTACCAGTGGAGGAGCATTCTTTTGTAACACCCATTTTTTGCCCAGACTATAAATATAAGTATTATCATGACCAAACTATAAACAGATCTGTCATGTGATCATGGGAAGACAATGGGCGTTAATTTGTTTTGTAATATGCATGTTTCATTATTAATGCAACAAAGAAATGTTGAACTATTGTTGAAGGGATGACCTTCACAAGTTACGATGTCATGAGAGGAATGGCGTAAGAAGGAGGAAATTACCGATTGAGATAAATTTGCCAGGAAGTACCCTATCTAATTAAAATAATGCAGACCTAAACTGTCCTCGGCCATGAAAACGGATTATCAATCAAAATAGTAGTTGGAATAGTTCCCTTGGAAAATTTAGGAAGTATGGGAAGAGTGCCCTCGAGAAACTTTTGAAATGACCGACGAGGTCTTGGGGGAGAATATATGAAAATAAGGGCACATGGACAGAAAGAATGGGGACACAGAGGGGCATAGGATGAGAGTGTTGGAATTAGATAGAGGGAGATATCTGGTTCAAGTAATAAGGAAGAGAAGAATTAGCAGACACTCCCTGAAATTATTGCAAAAATCCTCTCGTGGCATCATAACCTGGCTCAGGGGTGGCTGGATGTAGTAGAGTTTAGTCCAGTCTTTCCTATGGTTCGGTGGGGAGCGGCTCACCCTTAAGTAGTAGCCAACGTATCTCAAAAATTGTATATAAGTAACTTGTTCAGTTTATGTGTATTGATTTGAATGCATGAATGGTTGAATGGGAAATATGATGATTTTGAACATGAGTGTCTTACCTGTAAACTTGATTGTGTAATTATGGAGATGGTCCTGTGTTTGCGTAAATTATACATCTGCATAAGAAGTCTTGTATTTGTGAAATTCGAGTAGTCTCTATTTCTTTAGTGAAATAACTGCAATTATATGTCTACAAAAAGCTTGTGATATGGGTAAATGTGGAAAGGATATGAACTTATACAATTTTTCAAGTAGGTAAATAACTCGAATCTCTAAAATAACTCAAGTAGAGAGACACCCTACCTATTGTATGTACTACCATATCTTTCTTATATAAATACACACACAAAAATATATAAATGTGTGTGTGTGTGTGTGTATCAGTGTGTATACATGTACATCGCAGTGTTGGAATGCCCAAAACTAATAAGTATTTTAGAAATGGGGTAATATAAAGGGACCCTAAGAAAGCCATGGAGTGCCTTGGACAAGCACGAGCATCCTTGAGACTTAGTAAGAATTGTACAAAACTCAGAGAAATACATTCTTGAAAATGGTTAAGTCTTGATTCAATTGTTATGCAAGTGGAAAACCCTAATTCGCTTCAAAGGGTCATGCCCATTGATTTTTCACGACAATTAAATATAGGCCCTCTGTCAAAGAAGGGGTGAGATCTTATCTCGACCATCAATGTGGAAAAATGGTGAGATATTAACCCTCCATTGGAGCTGGATATGAAGCTCGTGGAGTATGTACTCTGAAATCAACCAGGTATGTTGATCTATTGGAGGGTGTATGTGGAAGATTATGGACCATTAGATCTGTTGTGGTGAACGCGATTGAAGTCCCATAGGTGGAATGACCCTGGATTTTGAAATTGAGGCACTCCACAAAGGGTAGTTTGAGGGACAATATAGGTCATCCATCAAGGGATAACCCATGATTAATCTCCACCGTAGATAATGGTGGGTCACATTGAACGAGAATACAAGAAGAGGTGACATCAGCATGATGTGTCATGTTGACCAGGACCGCTAGTGTGTCTATAAGGGACACATGTCAGCCTATTATTTGATGAAAATACCAAGGGGGAGTCTCTATCGAATCGTACCCCGGTGCAGGTGTCATCAAAATTGAACCATCAGATCCACGGGATAGGTAAATATCAACCATCCTTCAAAGGAGGCCATTTGGAGTGATCGTGGATATCAGAAAGATTTGAATCCAATGGGAGTACTCTGAGGCTTAATCTGGGTTGTTGGTAAGAAATCAGTCATGATTCATGCTAGTCATTGATCATTCACGGGCCTCACTGCCCCCTTGGTGAGGTTTGATGAAAAAGAAGTGACATAAGAATGATGGAGGTGCTAGCCTGGAAACTAGTATGGCATGGGTAGGATAAGTGTCAGCACTTGAATGGATAATCCAAGTACTTCCATGATGATGTGAACACCACATCAAGCACATGTGGAGGACCATGTGTCAAACTATGGTCATGCCACATGTCGTGGTCCATTGGTCAAGTGAGGAGATGAACGAGTCATGTTGTGAGTGCAACGTATCTCACCAACTTGGAAATCGATGGGGTTTGGGGGTGACAGGTGTCATCCCAATATTGGCTTGAAACTAAGGGTCATACAAGGAGGTGGTTGGGAGACCTAAAGGACTCACCCAAACCCTAGCTGGTAGATCTCTAGATAGGAGATCCATATCGTCTATCATAAAGTGTTTTTTAGAATGAATGTCGAAGATTGGCCCCGAGGAAGGAGCTCTGAGATGAAAACCTGGTCGTTGACCTGATGAGGGTCATCAGAGCTCTAAGGGGAGATCCTGACCCTCCATCATAGTGGGATTTTCAGAGTGGATTGTGGAGACACACTCCGATGGGAAGACTCTGATAGGGAATCTATAATGTCAATCTTCCAAGGTCGAGGGATTCACACACAGACTATACCATTAATATTTAGTCAAAGGCCTAGGGGACAATAGGGGGCAGTGCCACATGCCACGATGTAGGAAGTACCATGCCTCAAACATAGAAGGTTCCACATTGCATGAGGATTTATCACCTGTAGGAGAACTTCTGTGGAAAATATGAGTGCTACATGTCTGTTGGCGATAGTGCCACGTGTCCTATGGGGATGGTGTTATGTGTCAAGAGTATGAGGCATAGTCGAAGAGCTCCAACGAAATCCTAACCGTATATCTCCAAGTCGCTAGAACCATCTGATCGATCAGAGGAGGGAATCCTTTGGACTTGGTAGTTGGAGGGTGTAGAGTAAAGCATCATGGGAACACTCCAATGAGAGGATCCCAATAGCTACATAAGGCGACAACAACTATCAGATAAACGTTGGTTGAGGTGTGATATGTCCATGCCATGAAGTATGGAACATGTAGTAGGAAATCCACTTCAATGCCACATAGGAAGACACATGTTATAGAGTGCCACGTGGGTGACACATGGCAATGAAGTGGCCATAACGTTTTGAAGTTGTAACTTTCGATCCAGAGCTCAGTTTTGAGTAAAATTACAGTCGTTGGAAATTTCTTGACGAGTAGAAGACAACGGTGCCATCAAAAGGAAGACTTGAGTTGGTTAATGGAAATGAAGTTTTAATACCCCATTCCCTTAAAACCTACTTAGGGGATTGGGTGTGTTACAGAGTGGTATCAAATCCAAGTTACTACACTTGTCTTTCTTGGGCTCACAAAATAGTCAAATAAATTTTACAAGAAAAATTATAAGGGGGAGAGAACGCTACCATACCATACTCATAAGGGCATATTAATTCCCATCCATATAACCAAGCACTTAAGTCTTTGAGTGATTTACCATGTTTTCCAAGAGGTATTTCCCGTAGCATAGCGACAGGTTGGGAGGTGGTAATAAAACCATCCTCAAGAGTGCCACAGTGGCTTTATTAACCACTATGTTTCACTTAGTGGATATTCTGAAACTACCAGTGTAGAGTAGCCTTCTATTAACTCACTTGTAACTTGAGTGGGTGCTTTTAATATAAACCGTCGATCCTTACATACGATCCATGTCTATGTTTCCACAGTATATAACGATGAGGATAGTTGATCTGATCATGATCAATGATCACGGTTATAAATTAAACACTGAGGATTTGACCATGGAGACCACGATCTAACAATGGATCTTGATCGACCTTTCGATATCATGGTTCTTGAGTCACAATTTTACCTAGTTTGTGGAATTCAACGAATTTTGCACTATGTAAATAGATAAATAATATATGAATTAATCTCAAGATAGATGATGTCCCTGCATCACTATCAATAAGATTTATATCAACCTTATTATTGAAAAGAGGGATGAGGCTATATGTTTTTTTTGCATGACTAAATATGGATTGTATGTTGTCATTACTTACTGAATTGATGAAGCTAAATTTCGTTTTACAAAATTACATGTACTATTCATAAAATTGTGGATAATCAACTAACAGAAATTATTGATTATCAACACTTAACGTTTCCCAGAAAAAGGTATAAGTGAGAGGATGGTGACACACCATGAATGGGGAGAGAGCTCCCATAACAAAGAGGAAGAATCTAATGAAAGGAGAGTGATAGAAACCCCTCCAAATCTGGTTGAGACTGTGAGAAGTATCAGGGTGGAGCTACAAATATTTAAGTTTTATAATGATAGGATGGTGAAGGAGGAGGATAAATAGAGAGAAATAAATGTAGTCCTACTGCAAATCCTGTTAGACATAAAGAGACAATTTCACCATGGGACAACATCAAGTAATGTTGACAAACATTTGCCTCAGAAAACCCAGAGTCTGCCTGAGATACAGAAGCATGGCTATGAAAGAAGCAATGCAAAAAGAAACACTCCCAAGAAGGCCCAACATGGAGCCAAGACACATGCCAAACCTAAAGACTTGTATGAAGATTCCTCTAGTGAAGGGGAAGAAATCTCCATGGAATTGTGCAACAGTGGGACTAGTTCACAATCTTAGAGGAAAATAAAGAAGAGGAAGCACTCCAAGGGCAGTGACCTTAAATAATTTAAGAAATCCAAGCCACCCACTTTTGATGGGAAAATCAAAAAGGGGGAAGAAGCAGAATCTTGGCTACTTGGCCTGAAGAATTATTTCAAAATTCATGATTACTCTAAAAACATGAAGGCT
>SNQJ01S0174750.1:5360-20195 GCA_010110895.2 Picea sitchensis | reverse complement strand
TTCTGACTATCTCAGAGTCACCAAATACCTTTATCCTCTTGGTTTCTAAGTCAATTTCTTTCCTTAATCCTTGTAGAAGGGCTTCATATTCAACAATATTATTTGTGTATTGGAATTCTAGCCTACATGTTATCATGACTTTCTTTCCATTTGTGTCTTTTAGAATGCAACCAACAACTGTACCTTCAATATAATTTGACCCATTAAAAAACAAAGTCCACATATTAGGGTCTCTTTTTAGATTATGGATGGACTTGGGATTTTATTTTGTTTCAATATTAGTGTGGTTAGTACATTGACAAAAAACTTCTAACTTATCTATACATATTAAGTTAGACTGTACATTTTCCTGACTATTTACATGTGTTATATTATAGTGGGGCTCGACAATCTGAGTGCAATGAAGGATTTCAGATTGTTTTTTTGATTCCACATAGGATGAGGTCTCAACACATTAATTTCCAAAGAATGAATCACATGAATAATTACCCAGAAAAAAATGACCAAAAAATACAGGCTCGTTTGAGTCATTTAGGTATATCACCACATGTTTCATGTGTCCTTCTCTATCGATATTGATCTGGTTGGGATTTCCATTATAGGGTAGCCAAAGGTGTGACCATCCTATGGAAAAATACCCTTTAATTGTAGAAAACCAGTTTCTACTCAAGGGCAGTCCATAGGTGTCAGGTATATCCACAACTATGATGTCAATAGTTTGATGTATCTTAGGGTTTGAAGACACTCTCATTAAACCATTTTTCAATTCCCCTATCAATTTAACTTTGGTTCTATCAAGCTGTATAATTTGAATGTCACATTGTTTAGGCTTGGCGTTAAGTTTTTCACATACTTTAAAAGGCATCACATTTGAAGAGGTACCATAATCCATCATACAATTATGCACATTCCTATTAAAAATATTGAAAGTAACTAGAAAAGGTGGAGTGGTGGATCATGACCTTTTCCCTGATAAGGAATTGTTCACAACTACCTAACTTCTAGGTGTATGGGTATTGTCATATGGGGAAGACTTACTTGTATCTTTCTTAACTCCCACATTTATTTCTTTAGAATTTTGGTATTTTTACCTTGAAGTGTATTGATGAAATTATCCTGAATTTAAGGAAGCTTCATAAGAACGAATAGAGAAATATTGCCTTAGTTCTTTTCAAGTCTTCCAAGAAATCATATTCTATCTTTGTGGAAGAATTATCAGAAATAATCATTTTGGAAGGAGTATTTGGTGTTTTGTGTGTGTGAGGAGAATTTTTAGGACGTTCAGAAGGAGTAGGGGTTTCTGAGGAAGCCTTGTTGCTTGCACTTCTAGTGGTTACAACATTCTACGAAATATGTATTTATTTTGTTCCTCCTTCTTCTTCCACTCCATATGCAATGTCTGAAAATGAATTCATTTGTTGCTCAGGTAATTCATCTAATTCTTGGGTTTGTTCCAATTTTTCCTTTTCATATTCTTCTCCATATTTAGATTTAGTTAGATTTTCAGTGGCCCAATGCTGTAGGGATTGCACAATGTCTTCCATATTAATCCTTTCTGATGATGATGGAGTTATTTTGTTGACTGGAGGAGTGCTCTTATCTTTCTTAGATGGAAATTTTAAAAAATTCTAGGTATTAGAAGATCCTTCCCTATTGTGTTTCTTCAAATCAATCAGCTCATTAGACAATTTCTTAACAATTCTTTAGAGGGATTCTATATCCATAGAATCAATAACTTTACTTTCTTCCAAAGAATTGGTAACAAGGTATTTGGCTTTAGTTTTGGCTTTATCTTTAGAGGATTCATCCCTTGGGTTTCACTTTAGACTAAACTTATTTGTTTCAATTTTTAGGGCCTCTTGAAAAGTTGCTTCCAAGGTAGATTTCTCTGCATTTTTTATAAGCATGGGAAAATTTGAAGTGTAAAATTCAATTGTAACATCTTCGACATGTTTGGAAGCCCGAGGGATCAATTTAAGTAAGGAGAAAAAACATTGATTGAAATATTTAACCTTTTCATTGGTATCCATTTTTATTCTTGAAATATCTAAGACCAAGGTAGCTGACATTTTATCTTCCCAAAATTTCTTAAGGAAAATAGTCTTGAATATTTTCCAACTAGTAATAAAGGATTCATCTAGGGAGTAGAACCATGTGGTGGCTATGTTCTCAAAAGTATGAGGGAATAACCTACATACAACATCCTCATGTCGAATGTTTTGTAGCTTTATGGCCAATAGGAACTTCTTAACATGGTCCTCGACTAAATATTTCTTCTCTCATTCAAACTTAGGGAGAAACATTTTGTGGTGATTAGGAAGGTCATGGAGTACTTCGAGTATTATGACAACGTCCGATATTAACCAAGGTTTATAAGTTTGAGGGTTTGTGTTGTTTCCAACCATGACTTGTGGATTATATAGGACAAACTTTAAGTTCCCTTCTCCTTCATAATCACTTTGAGATTTTTCTTCTTCTTCATAATTATCTTTTGATTCACCTCTTGGTGTGAGAGGGGGAGATTTTGGCAGTGAGGGAGGAATACCACCACCAACATCGAGTAGGAAATTTTCGAGTTCGAAATCAGAGGGTTTTGTGAAATCATTAAGAGTTGAAGGTATATCATACTTTACAGTTCCAATGTCAGGGTTTTCCTGGTAAGTGAAATAGTGGGAAAAGAATGGGTCCTCTCTAGGTAGGTTCTCCTGACCCTGAGGTAATGAATAGTCAATGAGGAGCTAGCTAGCCTGCCTACTCCACTTTCTAGTTAGAACACACTTAGTGCATTCACGAGATTGTCTAACTATGATGTCAATCTCTAGAATGGTTAGGATATGGGGTCATGGTGAAGAAAATATAGGTTCAGAATGATAAGGAATACGCTGAGAAGTGGTTTGAGAAGGCATGTTAATGGAATATGATGGGAGGTACAAATCATGATCAAGGTGAGGTTGATGAAAATCACTAGGATGAGTTGTGTTAACAAGCAAGTAGAAAGGGTAGGGATTTGAGATTTCTTTGCATCCATTTAGTTCGATGGCCCTCCTTCAAGTGCCATTTCTGTTGATGGGTCTGAAAAGAGCCATTCAAGAAATTAAAGGAGAATGCCTGATGGAAAGTCCTAATTAGACCCACTCTCTTTTGGGATAGCGTTTTCCACTGGAATATTGGACTGGTTGTCTATCTAAACTAATTATCTAAATATGAATATGAGAACAAAATGTTTTTCATATGAATTAAAATTCTAAAGAACCAAACTAGACTAAAATGATTAATTATTGTCCTAAGATGCATTCCTATTCTATCCTATCATATCCTAATCAAGAGCAAGCTATAAAAACCAAGTGAATTTAAACATAATATCACTTGCACAAAATTACTTCATGGAAGCAAGAAATAAATAAACTTAACAATACAATAAGTCAAATACAAATAATTGGTTCACCAATTTATTCTATTATTGATACACTTAGTATGAAAATAATGGCAACAATGGACACATAGAAATTAGTCTAGAACTATTTTATATAACTAAAATCCACACAATCATAGAAATAAATATGCATAAACAAAATAGTCTCATTAATACACATTTGTACCAATATCTTCAAAGTGTCTCTTGTTCAAATTCACATATAGTAGTAGTACTATCCTAATACAATGCAAGTGAAAAATCCCTCTCTCATTTATATTCATTCGCAAGTGAAAAATCCCTCTCTCATTTATATTCATTCCTTTTATAATTATTCAATGACTGTTTACATTCTTGATATTCCATCATAAGTAAAAAAAAAATTATAAAAAGAAACTCTCTTTACACTCATATCCTCATTAGGATTACAAACAGAAAAGATGAGATAGGTGGATAATGTTAAGGTCTCCAACTCAAGCATTACGTGGGCAGATTTACGGCCCGGATGTAATAAAGGTCAATATTAATAGACCTTCTACGTAAAGAGAATTAGGCTGGATGTAAGAAGACCCATTAGAAGCTTCCGCTTCTAGAAGGATCTTCCTCTAGATGCTTCTTTTAGTATAAATAGGAGCTTCCAGGGTATGAGAACCCTAGTTTTTGGATATTATTGTAATAAAGAGTTGCCGATTGAGGTCAGCCTCTCAAGAGGCTCCCGAAATATATTGCTATCTGAATCAAGTGTTTTTTCTGTTCAAGTGCTTTTTCTATTGCTATTTCAGATATCATTTCTATGTATTGTGAAAATTACGCTGGATATTTTACTGTCATTCAGTCATTTCTAGCATTCTGCCTCGTTTATATTTTATATATCCGCATTCTAAGTGGTATCGTATACTTTCGCGCGTAAATTGTGTATTTTTTCGTGGCAGAGACGTATTCGCCGCCTTGCCTACGTAGATCTCGCTGCCGCATAACTCCAGCGTTGAGGGATCATACACGCAGGAAATAAGGCGGGTTCTTGTCGCTTGTTACCACCCTTGTAACTCCCCGGCGGTACTCTTCGAGTGGTAGCGCGATCGACAACACTGTAACGGATCGCCTAGGATTTCCGTTCTCCCAGGAGATAAACCTATCGGGTCACGACTGTTATAGTGTCACCGGCGAACAACATCGGAAGATACTTAGTACTCCGGGTAGTTCTGTAGTAATGGGTTAAGGGTACTGGCCTATCCTCCTTAGGTTAGTGCCTTCCGAGATATTAATGTACTACCATTGGACCTTGCATGTTTATTAGAGAGCTATAACACATGGCAAATCTTTGTCTGTAGAACCTTTGAATATCTAACCCTTGGGGGAACATAAACGTTAAAGTAACAAATTAAACTCTAAGTGAGATCTATTAACCAAGACTTCAGATTCGCTGCTAAGTAAATACTCTCTCGTTCGAATTTGGGGATTTCAAAGATCACTCAAGGCATAACTCCACCGTGAAAAAATAAAAAATAAAAAAAAAATGAACTTGAATCATTGCCAGTACTCCGTATTCAAACTCTAAAATCCTTCCTCATGATGATGTAATGAAAAGACTGGCAGAAACCTCTTTCCCATTCCTTTCAACCACATCACTTTCTAAGGGACATACACCTTCCACGGATGGATGTAACTAAATTTGATGGCTCAATTCAATCATCAAGTTGGTCAGCTACAAATGTGGAACATTTTCATTTCTCTACAACACACAGATGACTTGGAAAAATTTTGGTATGGTGTTCTCCATCTCTTGATCGAGATGGGCAATTTGTAATGGAGAAAGCTTCCTTGGCCAGGCTGGGATATATTGCTTGGACCCAATTATTATCGAAAGTTTTATGAACGATTTGACACCGACACTAACCATTTAGGCCGTTTCACAAAATTGAAGCAACTGCAGAAAATGGAGACTTCATAGCTGCATTCTGAGCTGCCCTGGTTTTTCTATTGTGAGGGCACAGACCGATGCCTTCGAGGCTTTATCGCTGGCTCCAGGAGGATATATTAGGGCCCATGTTCCTCATGGCTCCTACTCTCATTCCACTTGGGTGGAGGCTACCAAAAAGCCAAAGAAGCTCAACAAATCGTTTCATCTCAAACCAGAGCTTCTTTTCCAATACCCCAAACTGAATAATCCCCTATCTACTCCCTTCCCTTTAAAAATCCAAAATTGACTCCGGCTGAAATGCATCGTAATCTACAACTCAAAGGGCTCCTCATATAACTCCGTGATGATAAATATTTTCCTACCACAAATGTAAGGAACAAAACTCCTTTATGGCTCCTCTCGAGATAATACCTAAGAAGATGATGATGACACTGCTCCCAGTCACTGTGAAACTTTTCAAATAAACCCTCCTTCCGACCCTCCCTAGAAGAACCCATCATTTCAATGCCTCACCGGCTCTTCCTCCTCAGCCTCTACAACTCAGAATCTAACTTACAGGTCATACAATCGAAGGTCATCATCTTGGTTGATAGTGGCAAGACCCACAACTTTATTCATCACAGCATCATTTCTAAGAAACCCACTGTATATATCCATGTCAATAATTTTCAATCATGATTGCTAATGGCAGTTCCATAAAATGTGGGGGCGTCGGAAATGTGCTGCCTCCAACATTAGGTGACTACAACCTCAAATCACATATGTTTGCTATTGACATGGAGGTTGCTTACATTGTGTTGGGTGCCGAATGGCTCGTAACCTGGGTCCCATTCTCAAGGGACTTCCGTAATCCAATCCATGTAATGGACTAAGGCTACACACACACATAAATTCCTCATGGCATCACTCATGGGTTCTCCGAAATCAATGGGCTCTCATCGCATGGGAGAAATTACCTGCAAGGCCATCTGGTAAATAGTAGCCCAATCCCATGCCATCTGGGCTTCTCACAGATCCCATCTACAGGCTCCAAGACCTCCAAGCCCTCACTAAATATCAAACAGCCTTTCCACTCCCTAAGGATCTCCTCCTTCCCATGCCCATGATCATTCCATTCCCCTTGTCCTGTGAAGCCTTCCCAACATACTATCAGCCACCCCTTTGCCTTCCAAAAGATCGAAATTGGTGTGATTTATCCAGAACTCTGATCACGGGTTTCATCCTACTCGAGTACTAGTCCCATCTCTCCAAATTGGTCATGGTACTAAAGAGTAGTTGTCTGTAGCTTAATGTGTCCCGGACTTCCCGCGGCCCTCAAATAACTCACCATCAAAGATAAATTTCCCATCCCTTTGGCCAATAGATGACCTCCTGGATGAACTCCTGAAAGTGGTGCCCACCTCACCAGTCCTTGACTCTCACGGGCTATCACCGGGATCCAGATGAAAGAGGATGACATTCCCTAAGACGGGCCCGTGACTCATGAGGGCCATCACTGAAGCCTGGTCATGCCCCTTGGGCTGTAACTCTCCACCTTCAAAGCCCATGAACTATGTCTCCCGTCCTCTCACATTCCTATTTAGGTTTTTCTTTGATGATATCCCCACATATAGCAAGACATGGAAAGACCATCTTATTCATGTGGATCAAATTCTCCAAATTTTACTCACAAGAGACTAGCTTTTCCTCAAATAAATTAAAATGTGCTTTAAAAGGCCCAAGTTGAATACTTGGGTCATCCTTGCAGCAAGGATGGTGTCAGGGTGGACTAAAAGATTGAAGCTATGCAAGATTGGATGACTCCTAAGACTCTAAAAAGATTACGCGGGATTTTGGCCCTCGCTGTGGTATTACTGCGAAGTTCACAAGAACTATGGGCATTTCAGTGCGACTTCCTTTTCACGGCCCTCCTTAAAAGAACTCTTTCAATTGGACTCCTACAGCCAGCCGGCTCAAGCTTTTCAAACTTTGAAATGGCCATGTGTACTCCACTCCACTTCCGGGCTCTCCCTCGACTTCACAAAGACATTTGTGTTGAATGCGATGCATCCGGGAAAGAATTGGCTACCTCGGCCCTTATGTGCAAGAGGGTCGACCTTTGGCCTTTTGATGAGCAAAACAACTCCGTCTGAAAAAGAATCAAGCAAACCTATTTATGAAAGAAATGTTGGCAATTCTGCAATGCATTGAATCATGGCGCCCTTATCTCTTGGGGTACCATTCCAAATTAAGATGTACTCATCAAAGCTCAAATACTTCTCGAATAACGTGATTCTGTGAGTAACAAAATGGGTCACTAAGCTCTTTATTACAGGACGTTAAGGAGATTATTTATAAGAAGGGTAAAGATAATGTAGTGGCAGATGAACGGCCCTTTAAATAAGGAAGACGGCGATCCTCTTTTCTTTCTTCCTTCTATTGTACCTCGACATATAGCCGTGGCACCAGAATGGTCAAGAAGATCTTCAAAAACAAATCTAATTCAGTAACTACGTATCATCAAGGCGCAGCACTTCTAGTGTACTCTTGGCACGATGATGAGTTTTGATACAAAGGTCGCTTGTATTATGTAAACAATCCAAGCTCAAAATCCACGGTACTCTCTGAGATCCATGCTACACCCACAACAGGACACACTGGGTTCACCAAAACCTATGATGAGTTAAACGCTTCCTTTTTCCTTGGGATAGAAAGGAATAAAAGATATCCGTGGTTTGTGTGGGTTGAATGCAGGATCCGCTAACGAATAAGGAGAAATACCAAATTCCGTGCACACTCCAACTACTCCCAATTCCCCTTGATATTTTGAAGGATATATCTATTGATTTTACTACAGGCTTACCTAAAATCAGTGGAATAATTTAGGTGATAATGGTGGTGGTGGATCGACTTTCCAAGTATGCCTATTTTGTGTCACCAATTACTTCATCGCATCCACAAAGGGCTCCAAGTAAGTTTTCATGGATCAGTTCAAGTTTCATGGTGCATAAACTTCTATTGTTTCATCGAGACCCAACTTTCACAAGCAATTTTGGCAAGAACTGCTTAAGCTACAAAGCACACAATTACATCTCAGCTCAACTTATCATCCTGACAGATGTGGTCGTTCTGTGGTGTCACAACAAGTGTTTGAAATCACCCTAGGTGTTTTGCCTCTGAAAAATAACACCAGTTGGCTCAATGGTTACCCTCACGAATGGTGGTATAACAATACATATCATATACCACTCGCATGACTCCTTTTGAAGCAGTATCGGCTGGCTTTCACCGGCTACTTCTCTATACTACTGTGTACTCAAGGTCCGTAAATAATTAAAATACGCATATCCGTGAGATATCTTCGTGACTTTAAAGATAATTTGTCATGGCCTGTAATGTAATGAAGCAAGTGATTGTGGTCGCCGTATCGCCAATTTGTAGAAGGGATCGTGTTTCAAGTGGCTACAACTATATAAGTAACTTCCTCAATGCCGAAAACATGTTTGGGTTAGCCTCTAAATTTCTTGGTGGCTCTTACATGTTTCTAAAGAGGGGTGGGATGTCATTTATCAGCTTAGCTCTTCATTTACCGTAAGCTACATCCTGTTTTTCATGTTTCCCTGCTTGAAGAAGGTGATTGGAATCAAAATAACTTCAAACCAACCTTTCCAGAGTTAATAAGAAGGATCCATTTCCATACAACTAAGCAGCTTTGGAATTTAGGGATGCCAGCTCATACGAGGAACCATCAAGGGAAGTGCTCAGACAGTTGAAATATATGACTCCGGAAGAGTTACTTGGGAACTAAATACCATCTGCAAATAGCTTGACATCTCAAGCCTTGAGGACAAGGGTCAAGTTTTTATAATGGATATGTTAAGGTCCTAACCAAGACATAGGTAGATTTTCAATGTATTTCAGATGTAATAAAGGTCAATTTTAATCAGACCTTTCAATAAAAGAGAATTATGCAGATGTAAGAAGACTCATTAGAGCCTCCGCCTAGAAGGATCTCTTCCTCTAGATGCTTCTTTTAGTATAATAAGAGTCGAGGGTATGAAAAAAACCTATCTTGGATATTATTAATAGAGCCACATTGGAGCTTGGCTCCCTCAAGAGGCCTCAGAACATTGCCATCCTAATCAAGCATTTCCTGCTCAAGTGCTATATTTCGTTGCTAATTTCAGAGTAATTACTGGCCTACTGTAAGATTATACCGATATTTTACCTGCTATTCCGTTATTTCTGTGCATTTCGCCTCCTCGCTCGTGATTATTTTATATAACTGTATCTTATGAGAAATTATGAAAAATGGAATCATTATGGGTTGTTATGCATTTTCATCCAAATTCCTATATCTTCCATAGAAAATAATTTTATATGATATTATTTGATTTCTATGACTTCATATTTTCAATATCCAATTCTCTGTCACAAAACTTGGTGGAAACTTCTTGCTTTAGTTCTTGTGTTGTGAGTTTAACAAAATCATGGATGATAGTGATTAACTTGACATGTTTTAATAGATGTTATTCCAGGCATTCTATATTTAATTTAGTTAAATATTCAATATTCAATTTTCTGTTCCCCCCATGATCATCCACCTCGACTATCCTGATTTTGGCAGGTGTTGCTCCATTAGTGGGGGGCATCAACTGCATCCTGAATTCTTCAAGGAGATCATCTAAACTATTCCATAGCCATTTTCATGACTTAGATGTTGTCTTTTGGATGACTTGTATATATTCTAACAGGGGATTCCAAGTATCGAAGAATAATTCGTATTTTATCCTTTCTTTTCTAGAATAACATGGCAATGTAGCTAGGGGATTTTTGTACATTCCTTGCTAATTGATGATCATGTCGAAGAAATTAATTTACTTTTGGTACTGATCCTTGATTAAAACTATTTGGTATTTAAGTCTCATTTGGTCGGCCTGATCTAACTAAATATCATTTATAAGGAATAAACATTCTTTCTACTGAGATCTAAATTTTTAATTCAATTCTATTGCCTATGCTTTGATGACCTCTAAAGCCTGAGTATTTTCCATATTTTCTTCTAGGACTTCTTTAAGATTTTCATTTTCCTATTCCAATCCCTTTATTTGAAGGCTTTTTTTTTCAATAAAACATTTGGTTTTTCCTAACTCAGTTTACAGAAGAGATATCTCTTTTGCATGCTCCCTCTTGATATGTTAAATTTCTTCATAAAGCTTTATCTTTGTAGATTTCAAGTATTTCAAATCGGTGTCCCGTTCCAACTATTATTTTTGATTAAATTCAACATTAAATTCATCCTTCTAGGTTTTCAATTCTCTTTTGAGTTCTTTTGTCTTGAAATTATCAGAAACCCTAGTGGATCTTTCAAATTCTGAATTCAACTCATCCCTTACATCTTGCACAATTTTCTCAATTTCTTCCTTGTGCAATTTGTCATTTTGCTCAATAGGTTTTAGGATTTTTTCATAGATTTTATCCTTCCTAGCCTTCAACTCTGTCTCCAGCTTGGTGATTCCGGTTCAGGCTACACTTAAGGAAGTGGTAAGCTCAAGGATGGATGAATCATTCAAACTGACAAATGCATGGAGAGAAAACGATGCTTGTATGTTATTCTCTTCTGGGTCAAGCTCAACTTTCCATTCAACAACTCTTCTTATAAATGACTTGGATTTTTTAGACTCTCTCCTTGTCATTTTGTTCGATCTTTTCTCAATGCGCTTATTCATATCATCATAATAATAGTCTCCAACATCCTCAACATCACCTTCAAAGCTCAAAATTTGTGAGGAAAAGGTGGTATTACCTGGGATGAATTAAGGGGGGTGTATTCATTGGGAAAAATGTTCATTATGCCTATATTAGGAGTCAATGGGATGCCTGAGGTTTCAATTAATTCATTTTTCTTCTACTGCTCCATTTTCTCATCTGTCTTTCTTTTATCTTCTTCCTCAGCTGTTGCTCTTTCATTTACTCTTTTCCGGGCCTCAACTTCTTCAATGAGTCTATTTTCCTTTTCTTCAACTGTTTCTTTTTCACTTTCTTTTCTCAATGCATTGGATTCCTCAACTTTCCTTTTATATTCTTCCTTGACTTGTCTTCTCTCATACTCCACGTCATCTTTCATCCTTTTTTGCTCCATTTCCTCAACTTTCTTGATTTTTCCTTTCTCTTTGGTGATTAATTTATCTTGATCCTCTTGAAAAAATATTAGAAATTGGTCCTGATGAAACTTATTTATTTATTCTTGTTCGACTTGGATTTATTTCCTGGTAGCATCATCAGGAATTTCTGTAATACCTCTTCATAAAAGAAAACTCATTTGAACCTTTCTTCATCAAAATATACCACATGAATATTAGAATTATTAAGACCCATATATATAACATGAATCACTTCCATCTCACGTGGGTCATGTCCTTTTCCCTTCCCAATAATAAACATAAATATTGCAGAGCTTCTGATTCTTTTCTAGCATGTTGTTCATTCAATAGACTATAGTTTCCTATGTGCATATGAAATGGAGGCCAACGTTTTTTACTATTTTTCATGAGAAAGGAAGTAATCCCTGTTCTTATGTTTTGATAGGACATTTCTCTCATTAAAAGGAAATATAGGACATAGTATGGAAAAAGATGAGGGGCTCCTATAGTGCCATACAATTTGGCATAGGTATACTATTTTCCTAAACACTAGTAAACTACCCCTTTCATCCTAGCTCTAGCTTCACTTTAAATTATATACCTTGGGAAGCCAAAAAATATAATGTAAAGAGGAGAGAGGAAATGATCACAAATTTCATAGAAAAACCTCTTGTAATTTATGTTCCAAATCTCAGAGCAATACATGGACATGAGGATGATCTAGATCCCAATTCCATAAAAGGTTGGGAAATGGAATTGAGGAATAAATGACATCAATTAAATAGGTTGACATGTAGAAACATGGTTTTTTCATACCTGGTACATTTTCACATTGAGACATATGTTGAAAGTTAATATCTCTACCTAGTTGAACACTTTCCCTGTCTTCACAATGGTATGGGCCATAGGTAGACGATCTGTATGGAAATGTGTGCATTTTTCTTCACCATATAATCAATTTATCATTTCTGTTATCATTTGGTATGGTTCCTTGAAATTTTTTGTGGGGATAAGCTTCTTCCCTTGCTTGAAAATTTTGTCTTCGTCTATCCACCATTTCTTCATTAAATTGGCTGGGCCTTCGTTATTTTGAGAAAATTCATTTAGGAATGGCTCATTGAGGGAGCACATAGATATAGGAAGGTGACATCGTATACTGATGTCTTCAGTCTACAAAGATGTTATCTGTTGTTTGGATTTATTCAAAATTGTGGAAGTGCTAGGGTCAAAATACTTAAAACACAAGTGGGCTACTTCATTGTAAGGGAATAATGTAGACTATGTAGCTACCAGGTGACTTACTCTCTTCTGGATGTTTTGATATGCTTCAAGGTTTTCATATTTAGGAGGAAAATATCCAGTATTGAAGATTATGTATATCTCATCATATCTCAGTGAATGATATTCTTCGATATGATAATTCATATTAGTCACTAAAACCTTTACCTGACAAGCATAAGTTTCAAGTGTAGAAGTTTAAGCAGAAGGAGACAAATTCTTGGATCTTCAGGTCATGACTCACCATATCTTGTTCTTTATATCCTGCAATTAATAGATTGATCATCAGTTATCTGAATAACAAAAGATACTTCAATAATGAAATTCAATTATAACGAAAATGGTGTTTCCAGGGCATTACAGAGCTGATTAATGTAAAATGGAGTTGTTACTTAGAATCTGAAAAACATAGATGATCTCAATGAGGGTTTCAAGGTCATAATATAGGCATTCAATTACCTTAACAAAAAAATTAAATGATCTGCATACTATGACCAGTTCAAAACTGGAGCATCATTGTGCCATTAATGTGATTTGAAGGACTAGATTTCCCAAATTTGTGTATCAGAGTTTAAAAGGGGCGAAAATTTGAAATTTTGGTCTTTGGAGCCATTTATTTTAGAGGAGAAACATTGACATAGTAATTTACACTCCAATACAAAGGTATCGAAGAATATTTCATTCCTGGATTTGATTTGTGTGCCAAACGTTTAGGGGTGCAGACGGTTATATAAACCTTCAAAATTATTTTCATTGGAATGGAAAAGTTTACCATTGTATTCACACTCCAATGCAATAACATCAAAGAATATTCCCTTTTTAATATAGATTCCTGTGCAAAACTATTAACAGTGCAGATGATTAAGTATAAGTCTTTCAGATTCATTTTTTTTCAAAGTGAAACAACTCATCCTTTTATTCACACTCTGATGCAAAATCATCGAAGAATATTCATTTTCTTATATCGATTTCTATGCCTAAGTCAAAGTTTGAAAATTTTTAGGGGCATGTAGTTATATCTTATCAGTCGTTGTTCAAAATATTGGGGAAGTTTCACAGCCTCGATGAGAAGGGTATCAAAGAATATTACCTACCTTTGGAAAAGTGATATCTCAATAAAAATGCACAATAAGTACACAAATGGATATTTTTTTTGCACAACATGGACCAATTGATTCCAGCCAAGTCATAAAATTGTCATCGTGTAATCATAACATCTAAACATCCTCGTGATTATCCCTCCACCAATGATTGATTGAGATATTAATCAATAGCATGGTAAGTTGTAAACGTGGGCTGTCAGCCTGTGTTCATCGAAGTTGGAAGTTGATCACTGGAAATATTACTCTGATACATAGTAAGAATGAGTGATGATATTAATCTGAAAAGGCTTTGAAGGTTGAGAAAGCACTGGTAAGTGTATCATAAAAAGTGATAATTCAAATTCAAAATGAAGATAGTAATAAAAAGAGAATACATTCAGACTGTATAAACAAAAGTAACAATTTTCCTATGCCAATACCTTTCCAATCATGTAGTAATATAGTACCTTGCAAAAATTTTAGAAAGAGGGAACCCATTCAAAATGTCTCTTGAATGAGATATTTTAAGTGGGTTGATGTGGGGTGGTCACAATAGGGGTACCTAGGGAGGTACCCAAGGGGAATAATAATAGTTACATAGATATGTATTGTTATTATGTAGACCATTTCTAGTAAATAAGGGCCATGTAATAATGTGAACATAATACCGGTGAGAAATTTTACTAGCAGGTTCCACCTACTAGAAGGTTATTTCTCTAGAAAGTTCTTAGGAAGTAGATAGTAGTATAAGAAATGTAATGAGCATAGTGAAGAATATTGTGAATTTATCAAACATTTATTAAGGAGTGTTATCCTTCCATAAGGGTTTCATTTCATTCTTGTGTTGAATATTTTTGTGAATAATTGGAGTTATTTCCAAAGTTATATTTTCATATTTATTTAAGATTTATTGAGGAACATAACATTAGGTATGTAGTCTAATCCAGGTCAATGGGGTTTTGTATGTCATTGTATCATTGGTTTTGGATGTCGTGGGTTTCATTATTTACAATATATATA